>JAJOHK020000234.1:0-33455 GCA_022457215.2 Leucocoprinus gongylophorus | reverse complement strand
GATGAATGATTGTATGGTTGTAGTAAGGCAAACACATTTCTTGTTGCAAAGCATTCTGCTTAGTAAGTGTATGGATTAGATAGTTGATGTAAAATTTTCACATAGGTTGAACTACCACCAATACAACTTATTTACTATTGTCACTCATACTTCTTCAGCTCTCCACTATAGTATTCATTACAGGTAAGTGGTTGTCAGTTGTCCACATGTTAGGAACAGACCAGCCACTGAACCAGTTATGCTAAAAGTGTGCAATGTCAAGCTTAGCTTTGACATCTGGCTGGTACTATATATATACTTTATACTGTACTCTTGACACCACCACTATTTTGTATATATACCTCTATGTCTGAAGATTAGACCTCAGACTTAACAATATCAATTATTTCTGTTGATACTACTCATCACCTATTATCATTATCTCCTTATACTGAACCTCTGAAATACCATTAAGTTCAAGCATTATAACCAGTGAGTAGCTTATTTATAATGCACACAGCATGACTTTGGTGTCATATATCAGTCACAGTCACACAACACTGTCATGGTCACAATGTCACACAATCATATATCACAAAATGGAAAGCAGTAGAAGACTCTAGAAGGAATGATGTTATACAACATGTGTAATACATGTTAATCTTAAGATAGACATATGGTCATTTAGAGTAAACCTTAAGACTAATATATGTTAAGTATATTATATAACATCATTATTCTAGAAGCTTCCACCATCTTCCTCATAATCATATAACTGTATGATTATAATGTCACACTAAACTCTAACCCTAAATAAAGAGAAATATAAATAAATGAAAAAGAAAAAGAAAAATAAGAAAGGAAAATGAGATAAAGTCCAACATTCACAACTCTGAAAATAAAATGGATACTCACAAGTAAGAAATAATCATTAGTTTAATGTTAGGTTGTAAATAGAGAGAGGACCATATGCTCACAAGATCTCAGAAATCTTCCTTATGGTTTTGGTCTCTATTCTTTAGATTTATTTTCTGTATTTTTAGATTAATATATAAGCTATGAGTAGAAGGAAGTAAGCAAGAGAATCTCCATCTGAATTCCTTACTCATAAGTGGTTTGATTTGTTATTTTATTAAGAGTATTGTTAGTATCTACTATTACTTTTGGATGGAGTTTTAGCAGCCTAGGAAAGACTAGCAAGATGAGTATTAGTTGGTATCTTCAGTCATAAGGTTTGACTTAAGTGGTGCTTTTAGAATACATTATCTAGGATGAATAGTTGTCAAGATCAAAGAAAGTGGACTTGACTTATTTTATTTTTCTTTCCATTTTTATTTTCTTTTTGATTTATTTTTCTACTTTCTATTTTTAGAACAACTAGGGTTAGGAGTGTCACAAGACAGATCATGAGACTTAGGAGAACATGGTAGAAGATTCAAGAACAAATGATGTCATACAGCATGAATCATATATGTTGACCTCATGTTCTACACATGGTAGTTTAGGGTAGGATGTATGATAGTTAGCATAGACCACCTGTAGAACTATATAAGTAGACTAGTTTGTAGAAGAGTTCTCTATCAAGTTCTCTTGTGTTACTCAATACAAGAGTTGTTCTATTGTCTGACTCTAAGGACTTTAGTTCATAACAATAGTATTGTTGGAAGCTCTTAAGAAGCTTTGCAATCTATTTACTAGATTTTCCAAAGGTGCTTGTTACAAAGTATAAGGTTCACTATTTAGGAGTATGTTAGCAAGAAAAAGTATTTATGAGTAGATGTTATTCATATATTTCTTTTAATATTCTTTCTAACTTTATTCTTTCACATTCATGAGAGTTTTTTTAAGAGTTTTATCTTATTCTATATTATTGTTTCTACACCTTCTCTTAATTATAAAAGCTGACATTGTCTTCTTTGAATTATTTAGTATACAGTCAAGGGCTAGTATTGCATAGTTTTTGTTGCACTCTAGTATAAACTTTTTTCTACTTGACCTTTGTTATTGCTTCTCTATCTCCTTGTCCTTTTGCTAATAATGCTTGTAATATTGCTATCTGCTACTACTGCTGCTGCCTCATCTGAAGCAACAGCTGATTGAAGTTATGTTGACTCATGTTGTTGTAAGTTGGAGGGAATAAATTAGTGTAGATGTCAAGAGTGGTATAGGAGAAGAAGATATATATAAGGGTAAAAAAGAGAAGCTAGTGCTATTTTTACTATCATAATCATACTCTGAACTTGACTTAATCTCTATAAGTGCTAGCAAGCTCTCTTCAAGTTCCATCTTACACTGTCTACTAACTACCTAAACTACTAACTATTACCCTAATGATTTTGGTCTAAGAAGATTGTTCTACTCTAGATAGTATCTAAAGGGTTACTTCTGTTCTTATATCTAAACAGGTCACAAAAGGATATTGCAGCATAGAGCTACTATACAAAAGAACTAGCTACCATGTCCACATAAGGTTTTATATCTACTAAGCACTAGTAAACTTTAATGTAAGATAAATAACTAGACTTTTTCTATCTAGCTAGTATATCTCTTAAACATAGGGTTTGGCTATTCTTCTTGACTAACAAGCTATATTACTCCTAGTTGAGGATAATGAGAGAAAGAGTTAAAAGTAATAGAAAAAGCTCTGAGTTGGACAGTCTCAAGAATGGATATTAAGTTCTAATATTATAACTTAAACATCAAAATGTTAAGATAAAAAAAATCTTATATTGGGTTAACATAAGAGAACTCAATAGAGTTTCTAGTACAAAGTGTCTGCCTTATATATATATAGTAAATATTATAGTGTATCTGGACTTGAACATTTTTCTTGATTTAATATTTCTTTTATTTTATTTTTGTTTTTCTTGGATGATGAAGAGGTCTGTGACTATGGTCACATAATGTATCACATGGTATAATGTTATAGGCCTAGAATCTAGGAGAAGGAGCTAGAAGGATGATATCAAGGTGTATGTTAATAGCATATTTACCTCATGGTATATACATTGTGTACTTATAAATGATATATGGATATTAAAGTAAGGTTATTTATCATTAGTACAGAACATATGTGCTTGTATAAATAGTATATGAATGCATTAGGGACTTCTTGTTAAGTTTTCTTGTAATCTCCACAAGATATTATACTTTTAAGTTTACTTAGTTGTTTATTGGTTGTTCTTAGACTAGTAGCCACTACAACAGTAAACATGTTATATGATATTACTATTCCAGAACCTTTTATATTCTTCTTTGTGATATATGATCATGTGACTATGACTGTGACATATGTGACATTATACTATATATTAATTCTAAGTCCAAAAAATAAAATAAATAAAAAATAAATAAAAATAAAAATAAAACAAACCAAGTCTGTTGTGTTCAACTTTGATAGTTATGGATATTTCAATATTCAAGACAGCAATAGCTATAAACAGATATACTATCTTATAGTAAATAACTAGAGAGAATAATTTATCAAAGTTAATTTTTTTGATATAAGAAAATTCTTTTGTAACAAGTCAAAATTCATAATGATTACTAGACTAATAGACTTAATATTGAATACACAGCAATTCTTGATTACTTTCTGTCTCTTAAAAAGGTTTACAATATAATATATCAAATCTACCTATTCCAAATATATGTTTTCATAGTAGTAATATCATTTTAACTCTGATATAAGTTTATCTTTTATAATGGCCATTCTTATTGCAATATATTCTATAGTGGTAATATAACTCTTTGGATATCTAGTCTTCCATAGTAGAATACTTCTATTTATTCTTTGTTAGTAATTACTACTGAAACCTCTACTTAAGGCTATATATTGAAACCTTCAAGCATCTTTTATATATCTGACTTGTATATAAGACTAGTAGTTATACTATAATTTTCTAGTCTGAGAATCAATAAAGATAAAACTTCTATTGAACTTGATCTCTGGTGTTCAACAGTAACACACTAATATTAGTACTTACTTCCATCTTGGATTCCATTCACTTATCAGTGTTATATGCAAGTCCACCCATCCAGAAATAACATTCCCACAGTGAAACCACTTCCAAATCATACAAGCCCGCCTTCTATGGCAGCCACCTTTCTCGCAACACATCTTATGATAGTGCTGCAATCATCTAGGTATTCCATCTTCCATGGCAGGGATACTCCTATCCAACTCGGTCTTCCATGATGGAGTTACTCCTGTCAGTGTCTCAACACTGAAACCTCTGCTCAGGGTAATAGGGGTTTTACCACTGAAACTCCAAGCATCTCCTAAACTATTAGTTTGTATATAAGACCAGTAGTTACATTGTAATTCGCTAGTCTAATAATCAACGAAGATAATCTCTTATTGAACTCAATCTCTGGTGTTCAATGGTGACACACCAAAATTAGCACTCACTTCCATCTCAGACTTCTCCCCATCATCTGAAGTTGTAACCACATGGCAGATAGATGGTACAACATATAAGCTGAAACCAAGGTCATTCCACAAGTCTGCTCATCTCCGAGTCTATTCTGCAGACTTCCACCCCAGTGTGAACCATACTTGACAATCAGAAGTTATGATCATATGACAAATAGATGGCATAGCATATAAGTTGAAGCTGAGATCATTCTAAATAGTTTATATTACCAAGCTTGTCATATAGAGTTCTATACTCTATGCATTCCCAAGTCAAGCCCACAGACTTTCATCTTCTGGTGTGAATCATGTCTAATACTCTAGAAATTTCTATATATTCTTAACTCCTTGAAAAGTTGGCCAATCTAATATTCCTTTCATCTTTTCTTCCTCCATCTTGATTTCATCTAGTCCCATTACTACTCTTAAGAATCTTATCTCTCTTATCTTTCACTTGTACTTCTCTTGGTTTATATACAAGTTATTTTCTGCTAATATTTTTATTACTTCTTCTACTATCATCTCTCTTCCTCTTCTGTTCCCACAATTACATTATCAGTAAAACTCACTACTTCCCCAGTATTGATCAAGTCCTGTGAGATCTCATTTATCATTGTTCAAAATGCTGCTGGGAAATTAGTAGCCCAAAGAATATTAATGTGAGGTTGAAGAACCCTTCTGGAGTCATAAATACTGCCTTTTACTTGTCTCTCTCTTTTATTTGTATACTATTATATCTCTATTGTCAATCTAGTTTAGTAAATAATTTCTTTGTACAAATATCTTTTACAATGTCTGAAATCAAGGGTTACAGATAGTTATTTTTAATTGTCCATTCACTTAAGTATCTATAGACCTATACCATATGCTTTCTATCATCTTTTTATTCTACAAAGAACACTAATACTATTTGAGATGACTTTGAGGGTCTGATATACTCTTTTCTCAATTGTTCATCTATGAATTCACATACCTCTCCTCTTTCCTTTCTAGACCATAGATATACTTTTCCCTTCCTTGGCACAAATTGTTATAATTGAGGACTAAGAGTTAAGTCAACAAAAAAATCTTGTATTAAGTTAACACAGGAGAACTTGATATAGTTCCAAGTACAAAGTGTCTACCTTATATACAATGGGCTGACAGTCTATGCTACACTAAACCTAGCCTATTCTAAAGAGCATGTGTTATCCATAAGATTAACATATAGTAAATATGTTATATATAATGTTATTGTTCTGGAACCTTCTATATCCTTCTGTGTGATACATGATTATGTAATAATGACTGTGACATGTGTAACATCATGCTAAATCCTAACCCTAAGTTCAAAAATATGAAAATAAAAGAAAAAGAAAATAGAAATGAGAAAAGAAGTGAAAATAAATAAAGTCCACTGTTTTCAACTCTGACACAAATCCCTCCTTTGCATTTATTACATGGTCCCACATCTTTCTTGTTAGCATTCTCTCACTTTCTTTCTTTCTAAAAACATGAATTCATTTGTGGAACCTTAGAGAAACAAATTTCTTAGCTTCTTTCTCTAACTTTGTTACTTTTTTTCTTGTTTCTTTCTTTCTTTATTCTTTCTATTCTTGTTTCTTTCTCTCTTCTTCCTTCTCTGCCTTTGCTACTCTAGTTTCCTTTACTCTAGTCTCTACTGTTATCTACACTTTTCTAGACATCTTATTATGTTTCATCTTCTCTGTTTTCCAGTCAATCTCAGGATTGTGGCAAGCAAGCTATGGAATTCCCAAGATTACATTCCACTTCTATTTTTCTATTAATCTCTATTCTCTTCCTATGCTTTTTGTAAAATCTATTTACTTCCACTGTATGTTCTATTGGTCCTCCTTATTAAATATACCATCCACATTTCTCACATATATTGATCTTTCAATTTTATTCAACTTAAATTCTTACTTTCTTGCAAATTCAGAACTTATTACTAAGCCTATTGTTCCACTATCCAACAATGCTTCTACTGTTACTCCTTCCTGTGGATCAATTTTCTCAAGTCCAATCTTTACTATCACTTCTCTTAGCATGTTCCTATTTAAGTTGCAGTAATATTATGACTTAAGTCTCAAAGTAAAACAAAAGACACACTCTTGTATTACTTAATACAAGAGAACTTGATAGAGTTCTAAGTACAAACTATTCTACCTTATATACTACAGACTATAATCTGTGTGCATATTACAACTTACCTATCCTAATGTTTATATACTTTCCATAAGACTAATATATTATTGCCATGCTATATAATGTTACCTATTCTAGAATCTTCTATAACATTTTCTTTGTCATATGATTGTGTGACAGTGACAGTGACATATGTAACAACACAGTAACAGATGTCATATTCTTTGTCTTTTTTTTTAATTATCAATTTATTATGTAGGATATGAGAGCAATCTACAGTAACTACAATGTAGCTATGTACATACAAATACAAACAACATGAAGAAGAAAATAGAAAATAGAAAAGAAAAGCAAACATCATTTAACTAAGTAATACTTTCTCTGAAAGAGAAAGCACTACTGTTAAACTCCAGGAATAGAGTAAAATAAGCTAAAGTATTCCATCTGAGATTCCAATAGTTGTTGAACCTTCTATATTTGTGAAGAATATGTTGTCTTGTTTCAATGGGATATTGGGAATCACATCTTTTGTCTAAGTCTAAAATAAAGAAAAGTAAAAATTAAAACCAAAAATAAAAGAAGAAAACAGAAAAGAAAAAAAACTTATTATAATTAGAACCTAGTTGAGAACTACTAGATTCTCCTCTTCTTTTTGAATGATTTATGTTGTAATTGTTCCCATATTCTATTCTTCTCTCTTGTATTACAAACTTCCAATTTCTACAATATCTTGTAATATGTCCAAATCTCCTACAATTGTAACAGTTCCTTTCCCTATTCATCTCTATAGCATATGGATTGTATCTTAGCATGAATCCTGTCTGTTACTATTGTGAGTTTATTATTATAGTATTTGTTCTCTCTATTAGAGAAAAATCTGTCAGTATCTGTTGAAACTTCTACTTCTGAAACTTCTACTTCCTTGGCCAAACTTGGGACTATGACAATTGTTGCCATCATACTATTCTAGCATTTGCTAGTATGTTCAATTATGGTGCTAAAGCTTCCCTTCAGCCTCTCAGCCTCTTTTATTCCTATTTACTCTCCTTCCAGTAACTATCCAAATTGATTGCTCATTTGAATCATTCCTCAATATCTTTAGAAGGCCATTCTGCCTCCATTAGTTTGTATCTAATACTGCTGTACATTCCTTTTTTAAATTCTTCCACTAATGCTCATTCCTCATATCTGCTACTACTTACTACTCATCTAGATATCTGAACAAATTTGTCTATAGTCTAAGAACCTTGTTCTACTTGCTTGAGTTCAGCTATCTTTGTTGACCTGTCATCATCTCCTTCAAACCCATTTTTCAATACTGTTGATAAGTTTCCTACTGATAAAAACTTCCAATCTCCCAATTCCAGATCTGCTTATATATTTTCCTTCTATATATCTGCCAGCACTCCTTGTACATATGTTAAAATCCATTGCACCTGCTCTTCTACCATTTCCTTTCTTATTCTCATCCTAATATAAAGCTTGTATGCTATCACAAATTCTGCCATCTTTCCTAGATCTTTATTAAATAATGGTAGCTTGGCCACTTCTGGTTGGAGCTCATGTTTGGGTCTTAGAGCCACTTTCTCTCCTCTTTCCATTTCTCTTAGCCTAGCTACTAGCTGTACTTGTAATTACACTAGTTACTCTGCTTATTGTTTAATTAGAAGCTGCAACTGCTTCATTTCATTATATTGACTTATATGGTAAGATGGTGGTAAATAAGTGGAGGTTGGTATAGATAGTGAGAGTATAGAAAGAGGTAAGTTGTATAAGGATAAAAGAAGGAAGCCAGTGCTAGCTTTACTCTCTAACTTATAATCTAAACTCACCAAGATCTATATAAATGCTAATGAGCTCTCAACTAGTCCCACCTCATACTATCTACTGTTTACTTATCTACTATCCTACTGACTACTGCCCTAATTGAATTTGTATCCTAATATTCCTAAGAAGGGAATCTCTAAGCTAAACATCTCTCTACCAGAGAACATTGTTACTCTGTATGGACAAGTCACAATGGACACAAGTATGCTACAATAACACTATCCTATTCAAAAATAAGCATATTTAGACAGCAGTCTGAGTCTAGTCACTGTCATCATAGTGTTATACTGGAAAATGCTTTTTTACAAGAAAATATACTCTTATTGAGTTTTTAAATACTTAAGACCTATTTTAAAGACTTTAGCAAGAAGACTTGATGTTCTTAGATGATACTTCAGGCTCTCTCAAGCAGAAACCCACTCAAGAGATGGTGTAGTAGCCATTAATCAAATTAGATCTCAGAAAGACAATACTACACCAGAAAATGCTTTTTCACCAAAGAATATACTCTTATAAGATTTTTAAGCATTTAAGATCTCTTTGACAGCATTAGCAGGAAGACTTTATGCTCCCCAATGACACCCCAGGCTTTCTCAAGTGTTAGGTGTGGTTTATACTAGAAGATGAAATCTTGTAAAGTTAGCTTAGGAATATGTAAAGTATGGAAACTCTATGTAATAAACTTGGTGATGCAGATTCCAAGAACAACCTTAGCTTTAGCATATGTGCTGTGCTGTCTGTCTGCCACATGGTTGCAATTTCAGATAAATAAATGAAGTCAAAAGAGATTGAGTACTGATAGTGGTGTATTACTATTAAATACCAAGAATCAAGTTCAATAGAAGTTATTTTTACCTTTGTCAATTATCAGAGATATATAAGAGATGTTTAGGGATTTTAGTATACAGCCTCAAGTAGAGGTTTCAGTATTAAAATACTAAAAGAGGCCAGATAGGGAAACTTTACCATAAAAGACTGAATACTTAATGGATTAGGAAATGATTGCATTACTGCTGTAGGGATTTGTTACAGAAGGGATAACTATCATAGAAGATAGGCTTTTACTGGGATTATTGGAAAGATATCACCTATCAAAATCAAAGATGGTAGACTTTATTTATTTCCATTTTCTTTTTTTATTTTATTTTATTTTATTTTTTGAACTTAGAGTTAGAAGTTAGCATGACATCACACATGACTATTACAAATTGTCACATCATGTAACAAGATGCCACACATTTGGTCACATGTCACAAAGAACATTGTAAAAAATTCTAGAACAATAATATTAGCTTATATATCAATAGCATGTAATATATGGTCTTTAGGGTAGGCTAAGGTTAGTATAGCATGGACCAGTAGTCTAGCATATATAAGGTAAACACTTTGTACTTAGAACTCCATCAAGTTTTCTTATATTAATCCTAATACAAAATTCCTTTTATTTCTTAATACTTTGAGGTTTAAATCATAACATTACTACTGTGAGAAACAATCTTTTGAATAGGTGGACTTTGCATATAATATCAAGTTTGTATTTACTTGAGAGACAGTATGATAGCTATTAAACAAACCAGACTTTGGACTTGGAGTCTGTTAGAATAAACTTAGCAGAGTATTGTGAAATGTCTAGCTATCTAATACTCTAGCTTGTATATGCACAGAGGCCATTTAGTGATAATAGAAATATGCTATAATATGATCTTCTAGAGAAATATAAAGAGTAGTAGATTACCTACTCATAAAAGAAATAGAAATATTTGGATAATGGGGTAAGACAGGAATACAACTGATCAGAAGCTGGAGAAGTGTTAGGTGCAGTTCACACTAGGAGGTAAAAGTCTGTGGGATTGGCTCAGGAATATGCAGAGTATATAAACTCTGTGAAGAGAGTTCAGTGATAGTTTGTGCAAACTTGTAGAATGACCTTGGCTTCAGCTTATATGCTGTACTGTCTGTCTGCTACATAGTTATAACTTCAGAGAAATGGATGAAGTATAAGATGAAAGTGAGTACTGATTATGTATGTTGCTGTTGAATACCAGTGATTGAGTTCAATAAGAGCTATCTTCATTGATTATTAGACTAGCAAATTACAATGTAACTACTAGTCTTATATACAAGTCAAATATATAGAAGATGCTCAGGGTTTCAGTATCTCACTTCAAGTAGAGGTTTTAGTAATAAGACACTGATAGAAGTAAGATAGGAGAACTTTGCTATAGAAGACTAAGTTCAATAGAAGCATTCCCATTATGAAAGACTGGATATCTGAATTGTTGCATTACCACTATGGAAATGTGTTGCAAGAAGAGTGACCATCATGGAAGATAGGCTTGTTTTATGGATATTGAAATGACAGCATCACTATGGGGATATATCTTCTGGATGGGTAAACTTGATATGTAATAAGAAGTCAGAAATATGCTTGTGAGTAGGGATAGTCATCAGTACTTATGAGCAGGAAAATACTATTGGCTAGTATTGGGTAGAGAATGGAGAGAAGACTATATACTCTTGAAACCTCAGAAGTCTTTCTTATAGTTTTAATTTCTATTTTCTATTTCCATTCTCTGGATTTTTAGACTAATATATAAACCACAAGTGAAGAGAAGCAAGAAAGAGAACCCCCATCCAAATTTCTCTATTCATGAGCAGTTTATTCACTATTTTCTCAATTAAGCATTATTAGTATCTTCTATCATTTTCAGACAAGTTTCAGAGTGTTCTAGCAGCCTGGAAAAGACTGGCAAGGTAAGTATCAGTTGGTATCATCAGTCATAAGATTTGACTTGGAAGGTGCCTTCAGAGTATATTACCTAGGAAGAATAGTGTTATTGGAAGCTTTTAAGGAGCTTTATAACTTATTCACTAAATTTTCTAATGAAACTTGTTACATAGTGTAAGGTTCACTGTTTAGTTAGCAAAGGAACATATTTGTGAGCAGATATTATTTACCCATTTCTTTTAATATTCATTCTAATTATACTCTTTTGCATTCATAAGTGTTATTTCAGGAGTTTAATATATTCTATTCTTCAATTATATTCTTATTTCCATCTCTTTTATGAGTTTCTGATATTGATATTATCTTCTTTGAATTCTTTAGTATAGAATCAAGAGCTAGTATTGCATAGTTCTTGTTGCACTCTAGTTTCACCTCTTTTCTGCTTGACTCCTATTAATGGTAGAGAACTCAAGAGATAAGAGATTTATAGGGTTGACAATGGATTTTAGCAGTATAGCAGACTCAAATTTTGGTATGATAGTAGGTTCCTTTATAAGATGGTTGGAACAATAGTCAAAATCAAACTTTGAAGTTAGTAGCGGAGAATAGTAGAGCTAAGGAAACTAATACTATGAGCTTTGGAAGTGGTGTTTGATCTGCTAAAAAATCTGGAGTTTTGTGGGCTTTGGCAGTAGTGCTAGAATCAAAGGAGCAAATCTCTTACACTTACTGGTAGGAAGACTAGAAAATACAGATTTTCCTATATGGTTTGATACTGTGTAACATATAGATCGAGTTAGACAATTCAATAAAGTCTTCTAGTTTACTCAATAAACTACCTCTGTTTCTCTATTCAATCTCTAAGCTCCATACATTTTGTCAGTTATTTCTATCTCTTGACAGCTGTCTCCTATCACATTAGTACTACCATACCTACTAATAATTATATTTTCACCAAGCATTCCTATGAATATAGATACTATTTGAAAACTCTGTCCTATGCTAACTGGAAAGTACTACCAATGTAAAAATGTAAACTATATAATTTGTGAATGTCCAGCAAGACTAGATATCTAACAATTAACTGCTGAGCAAAGAGAAAAGCTCACAGAGGACTTGAATACATTTAAATATATCGAGATAGCAAGTCTAGACAAACAAAACCTCATATTAGGCTTTATCTGGCTCAATGTTATGAACTTAAGACTAAAGTTAAGTTAAAAGAATAGCCTTGGATTGGGTTAATCACAAGAGAAGTTGATAGAGTTTCTAAGTATAGTATATCCTACTTATATATACTAGACTGATGGTTCATACTATATGAAATCTAGCCTACTCTAAAGGCTATATATTATATGCCATTAACATGTGGTATGACATTATTGTCCTAAAATCTTCTATGTCCTTCTGTGATATGTGATTGTATGACTGCAAATGTGACAGCATCATGTGACCTGTGACTTATGTGCAATAGTGACAGTAACATTATGCTAAACCCTAACTCTAAATAAAAATAAAAAAAACAAAAAGAAACAAAAATTAAGTTCATCATCTACAGTTCTAACACTCAGGTAACACAACTATGAAGTTAACTGGCAAAAAGGAAAAGTAGTTATAGCAAGATGTTTTACATGCTACTCTTATTGTCAATATATTTGAAAGACTAAGAAATACTAATTATATGTTCTGACTATTTGTTACTCAGACTCATTCTCTATCTTGGCTGAGAACTTAAAAGACATCCCTACAACACTACAGATGACTAGTAACTACACAGAAGAGTTAGGAGACTATTTTTACCTCTATCTAATTTAACTACTCTTGGAACTCTCTGCTCTTGATATTAGAGCTGTATTAAACTGTTATAACTCGAAAGTATGGACAGACTATTAGGGTTAGAGTTAGGATATATAGTTAATTATTAGTCTATAGCTAGGGAGAGATATGTTCATGTGACTAGGAAGTCACATGACATTATGTCATAGGCCTGAAGTAGTCTAGAGCAGTCTGGAAGGACTTAGGGTCTAGAAGAATTGGAAAGAGTCTAGAGTAGGAGTTAGGGTTAGAGAGTGACATCAAGGGATAACAGTTCTTCATGGTGTACACATGGTACACATATGTACAGCAGAGATTAAAGATTACGACGTCAAAGCACATGTATATGGCATGGTGGCCTTATGGTGGATGAGTAATAGGACATGAGGATAACACATGGACTTTAGGGTAGGAGTAGTGCAGTCATAGCATGGACTAAGGACATAACTATATAAGTAGGGATAGATCTTGTAAAGAGTTCTCCATCAAGTTCTCTTGTGTTTACCTTATATAAGGTTCTTCTCTTAAGTCAACACTAAGGCTTTTGAGTTGTAACATAAACCTATTTTAATATCTATCTAAGACTTTTTGCTGAAACCAATTTATAAACAATATTTCTCCTATACTCTCATATATTCAATATTTCAAATTTGTTTTTGTGAAAGAAGATTTTAACACCCTTCTAGATCACCATAAATAGAACTATGCTATCAAACTAATTTCTAGTACTAAGTCCAAGTCATCAAAGATATATTCTCTATTTACTACAGAGTATTCAAAGCTAGATACAATCATTGCTGAGAATATCCACACTAGATGGATAAGAATCTTAAAATCCCCCATGATTATACTAGTCTTTTTCATTAAGAAAATGATAGCTTTTTCCATTTGGTACAAGATTACAGAAACTTCAACACAGTTATGATCAAGAATAAGTATCCACTCCTGTAAATCTCTGAGCTTGTCATAAAACTCTAAGATGTCTAGTATTTTACTAAGCTTAACATACACTGAGGGTTCAACAATGTTTTAATCAAGCCTGGTAATAAGTAGAAGGCCACCTTCCTTATAAACTGTGAACTTTTCAAACCTCTGGTAATGTTTTTCAGTATAATTAATAGCTCAGCCACCTTCCAAACTATGATAAATAACATCTTTTAGAACCTCATAGTAGAAAGGATTATAGTAGTGTACTTAGACAACATCTTGATCTTCACTCAGATGTCAGAAGAGTACCACAAAGTAGTCTGCAGAATCCTGGAAGTCTTAGCTGAACACAATTTGTTTCTTTATCCCAAAAAGCATGAGTTTGAAAAGTGATGCATTGAGTACTTAGGTTTGGACATTTTAGAGGATTAAGTCAAGATAAACCCTATGAAAGTTACTAGAGTTTGCAACCAGTTTGTATCACAGACTTACAAGTGCTCCTGAGCTTCACTAATTTTTACCAAAGATTCATATATAACTATCCAGATATTACCTGCCCTCTTTTTAATATCACAAAAAGCACTAGCACTTGGATCTGGAACTCCATGTAGTAATTGACCTTTGATGTTCTCAAAGAAGCCATCACTATAGCATTAGTATTGATCTCTCTATATATCTCTGCTCTCTTCTATATTGAAGTAGACAGGTCTAACTTTGCAACTGGAGTAGTGCTCTTTCAGGCTATCAAGAAAAATAGTAAATAGCACCCAGTTGCTTTTCTTAGCAAATCTCTCTTTCTAATAGAACACAACTATGAGATATATGACAATAAAATACTGATAATCATCTATGCATTGGAGAATAAAGAAGTGGCATTACTTCATATAAAGAGCTATAACACTGGTTGAGATCTGTGTAGACCATAAAAACCTTAAGTATTTCATGACTACCAAAAAATTGAACCAATGACAAGCCCAGTGATAAAATTACTTGGCTCAATTCAACTTCTTGCTGTACTATTATCTAGAGAAGTCCATGAGTAAGTCTGATGCATTGTTAAGGCAAGCAAACTATAATACAGGTTCTCAAGACAATTAGAACATGATATTGCTTAGGCTAGAGTTTCTTGCTACTTTAGTATTGGAAGATACCACCCTAGAAGATGAGAAGAAGGCTCTCTTGACAAACATCTGTCAGGGAAATTGACTATGAAACTTGTGGCCTAGGCCTAGACTATATATAAACTCTATAATTTAGTAATGAAGTTATTGTAGTCTTTAGAATGGTCAGAAAACAATAGACTGCTCTTATTTTGTGATAAGGTCTATGTTCTAAACATTATGAACCTCTACTAATGAGTATTTGTACTCTATAACTCTAAGATAGCTCAACATATAAGTAGGTAAAAAACCTTGGAACTGGTTTCTCAGAATTACTGGTGGCCCCAGATGTCCAGACATATTAGATAGTATGTCAACATGTGTGATTTTTCTTATACACTAAGCTAGCATGATATTTTCCTCTTAGGAAACTACATCTATTACTAGTATCTAACACTAGATAGGAAACTATTAGTATGGACTTAGTTGTGAAACTCCCAGAGTCTGCAGGATTTGATGTATTAATAATAGTGGTATATTCCATGTCTAAGAGGATGCATTTCATTCCAACTCACACAACTGTCATAACAGAGGGTGCTGCAAGGTTCTTTCTATACCACATTTGGAAGTTGCATAGTATTTCTACATATGTAATCTTGGATAAAGGTCCATAGTTTGCTACACATTTCACTAAGGAGCTGTATTGTATGCTTGAAATTGAGATTGCTTTATTGACAGCATAGCATCTTTGTTGTAACAACCAATACCAGTGATGGCAAAGATGCACAAACTTATATAGAACCAGTATATACTAATACATGCTGGTCTATGCTCTGTACTAGTTACCCTACCCTAAAGCTATATGTGTTGTCCATGAGTCCACTATACTCTGACCATAAGACAGACATGCCATAGCCATGCCTTTTGCTATTGACATAGATCAAGCAGAAAAGATATTATGCTAGGGTACAACAAGAACTATGTAACACTAGCCCTTAACTGCATGCTAAAGAATTCAAAGGGGACATTATCAGTATTAAGAATCAATATAAGATATAGAAACAAGAATATAATAGTAGAAAAGAACACATAAAAATCCCATAAGAGCTCTTGTGAATATAAAAAAATGAATTTAAGGAAGGATATTAAAATGAATACATAAGTATCATCTGCTTATGAACACTTTTTCTAGCTAACACACTCTTAAACAGTAAACCTTACACTATGTAACAAGCACCTTTGGAAAATTTAGTAAATAGATTGCAAAACTTCTTAAGAGCTTCCAACAACACTATTTATTCTAGGTAATGCATCCCAAAGGCACCCCTCAAGTTGAACCTCATGACTGGAGATACTAACTGATATTTATCTTATCAGCCTTTCTCAGACTTCTAGAACTCTCTAAAACTCATTCAAAAGTAATAGTAGGTACTAATGATACTCACTTGATAAAATAGAAGTTGAACTGCTCTTAAGTAGAGGTATTTAGATAGAGGTCCTCTTCTTACTCCCCTCTATTTGTGGCTTATGTATTAGTCTAAAAATACAGAGAATGGAACTAGAGAATAAAGACTGATATTATGATCTTAAGCTTGGCTCAGGTTGCAACTGAGGCAAAGGCTTGAGAAAGGAATAGAATGATAGTCAATTAGTAAAGCATAAGAAATACAGTATAGTATCTATGCTATATATATGTTCTAGCCATAAGGAAACAATGTGAAGTCCATGAAGTAAATGAGTCATAGAACATGAGGATCAAGCAAGGTTATTGTACCTACTATATGAGGCACTGACTGAGATATTTGCAGTGTAGCCAATCATGTCATCATTACTCTTGACCCTAGTCCATGCTATAACCAGGAGGTATCAATCATAACAGCTGAAACCATAAGGAAGCTCTCTGATGTCTCAAGAGTGCATGGTCTTCTCTTCATTTACAACCCAAAATTGACCCAATGCTTCTTTTCCTGCTCATGAGTGCCAATTCTTTTCTTTTCTAGCCTTTCTACCAGTTAATTCTACTCAAGAGTATATTCCTGACTCTTATGACCTCTGATCAGTTGTGTTCTTGCCTTACTCTACTGTCCAAACATTTGTAGCTATATTAATTGTACTCTTGAATGTCTATTCCTTATAGCTAGTCTTTCTTGAGTAGATAACATTACTTTCTCAATATTTCTCTAGAGAACAGTACTATGGCATATTTCTGTCATCACCAAGTAGCCTCTATGCATATACAAGCTGGAGCAGCAGATAGCTAGGCATTTCACAATACTCTGCTAAGTTTGTTCTAATAGGTTTCAAGTTTGAAGTCTAGTTTGTTTAATAGCTACCATAACATCTCTCTAGTCAGTATCTACTTGAGAGATCCTGAGGCATTATCTAGGCTTTAAAGAGGTCTCTTCTTGCTAATGCCTTCAAAGAGGTTCTATATGCTTAAAAACCTTATGAAATTACTTGTTTTCACAGAAAAGCATTTTCTGGCATAACACCATCATCATACTAGAACCTTCTAGACCTATGATATCACCTCATGTGATCCTCCATTGCT
The DNA here is from genome assembly GCA_022457215.2 of Leucocoprinus gongylophorus. NCBI lineage: Eukaryota > Fungi > Basidiomycota > Agaricomycetes > Agaricales > Agaricaceae > Leucocoprinus > Leucocoprinus gongylophorus. Next base: position 15,969 of record JAJOHK020000234.1, on the reverse strand, counting down.
AAATGAAATAAAACTAAAAGGAACTAAAACTCAAAGAAAATCATAACAAAAGAAATAAACTTCTTAAAATCAAAATAAAACCATAATAAAAGAAATGGAGTCCAGAGGCATATCATAACAATATCCAGTCAGATAGATAGATGGAACATATCAACTAGGAACTTGACCAATACTTTCAGTTGTTCATGATCAAGCAGTAAAATGGCTTATATGACCTTCTGCCCATTATAGAGTTCTAGTATAACAACTAGATTCATATCTCTACCAAGCAGTATTCATTTCTCTTGGATATAGGTCACTTCTTCTAGATATACTTTAAACAGCACAATCAAAAGTCCAAGATAAAAAGCATCATAATATTTACCAAACAGATGAGTGCAGTGTTAGAAGAGACAAAGTTGGCATCTGCAAGTCATAGGAAGACATGATCTTGTATTACAACTAAAGATATATCATTATGCCAGTTTTTTAACTTGGTGACAAGATATACCTCAACTTTGTAGACATTTGTACTACTTATTCTTTAGCCAAACTATTGTATTAGTACCTCAAACCTTATGTGGTGGAAAAGTAGGTAGGGCTTATAGCCTGCCAACTGAGACTCCCACTGTTATTGAGAATACTGTACCTAGTGTTCAATATTATGAATCTGACTGCTATATCTAAGGACTTTATACCAAGTAAATGTTTAAAGTCTCTCCTGAACCCTATTCTTATAGATAGACAAGAAGAATAGGAAGTAGAGATTCTTTGAACTTTAACACTATCACCAAAATCCATAGAGTTTTCTTCTCTTATAGAATGCCAAATACCACTGTATACTCTATGGGTTTTATCAAATCAGCTCTGCTGCTCCCTGCCACTGACCCCTATTGAGTACAATATTGTCTATCATTGTTGCCCTCTTCTATTCATTGCTAATGACAATCTCTCTTCCTTTCCAAGTTTATATTCTAGATGTTTTTATCAGAGATACCCTTAGTCATGCTATTCTCATCATTTCTCATAAAGTAAGCTGATTTAGAAGATTAGAATATATAATATAGCTATATATTTTCTCAATAAAGATTTAGGTTTTTCCAGAGATCATAAACTCTACAAATCCCCACAGTGTCAGGAGTACAGTATGAAGTGCATATATAGTACCAGCCAGATGTCAAAGCTAAGCTTGACATTGTGCACTTTTAGCATAACTGGTTCAGTAGCTGGTCTGTTCATAACATACAGACTTCATCCAGTTATTGGTATAAAGTTTGTGCTTCAAGCTTTAGGGAAACCTAAGTTATATTATAGAAATATTAATATACCAAGTATAACTTACCTTTAAGAAAACCTAAGAAAAATAAGATCTTCTAAAGATAGCTATTATCCTAAATATCCTATGGTCTATTTTAGTCTAGTAGAACAATAATAATATAATCCAGGAATTATAGTATCCAGATAGTTAGAAACCTGGGTAAAAGTATACCCAAAAATGCAGAGGTCAATTTAATAATAGTTAGAAGCAGTAAGCAACAATTTTGAAATCTTGCAAAGTTATAGGGTTAGAGCATGGGATTTGGCAGTGCTTGTAGAAAACTCTGTAGGTTTTGCAATGGTGTTTAGTGGTGTTTGAGGTCTCAGATGTCTAGTACAGACTGTGCAGGATTTAGGGCTGAGGGGCCTTATTTGTACAAATGTAGTAAAAGTCTAGTTCTCTTATAGTCTGGTTTCTTTCTAATTTCATGTTGTCTTTAGACATCTTATAAACTATATTGTTTGGATTATGTTTGACCAATCAGTCATATCCTAAGAACATATCCATGCTATTTAAATCTGTATTAATATTTTATTTTCTATGTGTTCATTAATTTCTAATTCTAATGGTACAAACTAAGTTACTCTGTGTTTTCCACTCTTAGTTCCATCTGTATTAAAAGTATCAAAGAGTCTAGATAATTGTGCCATTTTTATCCTTTCTTCTTTCACCAGTTGTTTGTCTATACTAGTATGGATATATTTTGAGTTGACCAGTGCTTTAAGCTATGGTTCTTTTCTATTTAATGTTTTCATATCTGTATGTATGTTGAGTTCTCTCTATTTGTTATCTCTTTGTTGAGAATAACATATTAACATCTTTGTTCTCATTCTCTGACTCTTCCTATATACTTCTTTATCTTTTGTCCTGACCTGTAATCTTTTGTAAGGTACTCTACTTTGTTGTATTTGTAACACTTTCTAGTTTGTTTTTCTTTCTTTAGTTTTCAACATGTGTCTATGAATATTACAGTTGAAGCATCTGGACTTCCCTTCTTTGTTATAATTGTCCTTGGCCTTCCTAATGTTTATAGATAATCATTTTCCTCTATATGTGATTTCTGATCTGGTTTTGTAATCTTGTCTTCTTTTTATGAACTCATATTCTTGTCCAATCAGTATTATGGCTGCCTTCCATCTTTTAAGAGTTGTTGATGCAGGAATAGGCAGATATTCTAGTATTGTTTTGATAATATTACTTCTAACATTCTTCAGCAAGAATATAGCACATAGTTTATCTGTTTTTATTTTCATGGCTAGTATTTCAAACTCAATCATGAAATTGGCAATGTGCCTTTTTTCCTATCTCAATGTTTTGATTCTATATTCAACATCTACTACTTTGCTTTTGCCACTGAATGAAATTTTGATTTCTTCAACAAATTATCCCAATCTTGGGCACCATCATAGTCTTTGATCCTGTTAGCATAAATACCAGCTGTGCTTCTGCTGTAATCTTGTTATCTATTGTTATAACTCTGTTACTTTGGAGAAACAATTACATGTCTCCACCAGTCTTCAAATTTTATTCAGTTTCCATCAAACTTTCCTGGGTCTAGAGCTATATTCTTTGGTATTACTGTTTCTGGTGCTATTTTTTCTGATATTACCAGTGTCTGTGCTCTAAACATGCTTTCAATGCTTTATATGATTTCTATAGCTCTATAACTTCTTTTTAAGGTATTTCCTTTAGTAATCCTCAATAATCTGAGTATTTCTTCAAGTGCCTTAATGCCAAGAGTTTGGTCTGGGAACATTACTCTCTAACTTGTTCTGTTTATTGTATCTTTTCAGTAGTCTGAATATAATGCTCTCTGTTATATCTTTAACAGCCTAACAATTTTGACATTCTAGTGGCCTAACAACTATGTACTCTTCTTTTGCAAGATAAACTTGATGATACTTTACCAAATGTTACAATTCTAAGCTTGGCTCAAGTGGCAACTTAGGCAAAAACTTGAGTAAGAATAGAAAAGATGATCAATTAGTAAAATGTCAGAATTTAGGATTGTATCTGCAACTATATATACCTATTGACTATAAGAAAACATAAAGAAATCCTTAAGAAAACAATATGAAGTCAGTAAGAAAAATATGAAAAAACCTCTACTACTATATAAGATACTGACTAATAAAATAAGAATGATATAAGGCATAGTAGATAAGAGATATAAGATAAAACAATCCTAACATATGTCCAAGATATGCAAGACATTATGTTATGTTATGTTTGGATACTAACATTTTTCTTTGCCTTTCTCTTGATTTAATATTTCTTTTCTTTTGACTTTTCTTTTCTTTTTATTATTTAACAGTGAAGAGGCATGTGAATGTGATCACATAATGTGAAGTTATAGACCTAGACTCTGGGAGAAAGGACTAGAAGGATGATGTCAGAACACATGTATAGAGTATGATATCCTTATGGAAGATATGAGGTTAACACATAGAAGAAGTATTGTCAGAGTTGTAAGAAGTAGACTTAGTTCTTTTTCATTTTCTTCCTATTTTCTATTTTCTTATTCAATTTATTTTCCTTTTTCTATTTTTAGCACCTAGGGTTAGGGTCAGTGATGACATAGGTCACATGACAAGGAAGGTTCTAGAAGGATGATATCATACCATATGCTAATCACATAGCTAAACATGTGGTTGTTTAGGGTAGGCTAGAAATAGTTAGCATGGGCCATGAGACTTTAGTATATATAGGTAGACTATCTTGTACCGAGTTCTCTATTGAGTTCTCTTGTGCCACCACAATACAAGGTTGCCTCTTAACCCAACTCTAAGAGCTCTGAGTCATAACAAGTATAGACTATACATATACTTTAGTATAAGGCTATTTATTATTAGCACTAACAATAAGGACTTTGTATAAATAGGGTAGCAATATATTGGAGACTCTTTGTCAAGTTCTCTTGTGATCTCCACTTGATATCCTATTAAGAGATTTATTACTTGTATTACTATTAGTCTTTTGACTAGTAGTTGTTACAACACATAAGACAAACATTTGTTAAAACATAAGATATTATTAATTATAACAGTTTTGTTCAGTTAGACTACTTACTTATATAAATGGTATTTGGTCTGTGTACTGTAAAATAAGTCCTACTCTAATATCTATGATATAATACTATTTAGAACCTTCTTGTTACAACTTAAGTTTTAGAGTCAAGATAAAAGAAGAATTTTGTATTAGATTAATATAAGAGAACTGAATAGAGTTTTTAGTACAAAGTATCTATCTTATATATGTTAAGTTGATAGTCCATACTCAGCTATATCTAACCTATCCTAAAGACTATGTATTCTATATAAAGCTAATCATATAGTAAAAATGCTATATAGCATTACTGTTCAAGAACTTACTATATTATTTTTTGTATCACATGATGTTGTGACAGTGACAGTTGTCACTCCCTTATCACTCTTTGTGACCATTATAACAGTCACATATAACATCACATCACTATTCCTTACTAAGTTCTAATAAAGAAAATTAGAAAAGAAAAATAAATAAAAATAAAAATAGGAGAGAAAAATAAAAATAGACTAAGTCCACTGTCTTTGATTCTAACACTTTTACCAAGTCCTATAAATATATACTATAATTATGATATATGACTTGTCAAATAATTTAGTAATATCATATTATAAAAAAATAAAATAAAGAGAACTAGATGTTAGTTTATGTTTTCTTACAGTGAAGCTGGTAGTAAGACTAGAGTTTAAAAACTAAATAGAGTTAGACATTATATTATAAACTTTCATAACTAGATGTGTTGTCTTCTACTCTGTACTTATTCATATCTTGATTTACTCTTCATTCTATAGCTTTTATATTAGTACTATTATTCCATTTATATAAGCATAATATAATATATTGGAATGTAAATATATAGAATAGCTATTATTTACAGAAAATTTACTCTGTTCTCTGAGAATTTCTTAGAGTCTTAAAGCTTATTTATGTTTTAATCCAATAGTTCTAACAACTTCTATTAGAAACAAGAACTATATTTAATATTTCAGAATAGTTTATATACTATATATGTAATATGTGATATCTTATATAACTTTTTAATAACAGTTCTTACTACTTCTAAATACAGTATTTTAAATTGTTCTATTGTTCTTGACTATTGTCATATACCAAGTCCAACCCTAAAAATAGCCCATCTTCTATAACAGTGTTATTCTTTAACCCATCCAATAATGACCTGTCTTTGATAGCAGTTTTATTCCATAACTCATCTTTCACAGTAATGTTATCCTCTGTTCAAGTTCTACAAGTACTTAGTCTTTTATGGTAGAGTTTACTTCTATCTAACTTAGTCTTCCATGGTGAATTTCTTCTATTCCAATCTTCTGTCAGTGTTTTACTACTGAAACTTCTTGTTACAATCACTACCTCATGTTCTACAGATATTCATCTTATGCTTGATATAACTTGGACATATATTGGAGTTTGTTCTACCCTTGATTTATATTTACTGCAATCTACTATATCTTATTTTCTCCTTATATTATATCAGTTAGCACCTCATGTAATAGTGAAAGCTTTATTTTATTTTCCTCTTTTTCTCCTTATTATATTATTTATGGACATAGTATACTTTTCTTATAGTCTTAGATATATATAGTAGTAAATATAGTCTTGTATCTTTATGCCTTACCAACTGATCATTTCTCTTATCCTTTCTCAAGTCTTTGCAATCTAAGCTAAGCTTAGGATTATTGTTAGATTTGGTTCATACCTTGTTATCCAAGATTCTAAAATAGGCATCCTAGTTGATACAGGACTAAGTAGTTTTTTTTATTCAAGAATACAGAAGTTGGAGCAGAACAACCTTCAGCTCTAGCTTATATGCTGTATCTCTACAAGTCATATAGGTTACATATTTTAGCTTAGAAACTGGGAACTTAGAGGGTGGAGAACTATTGAAAGATAGTGAGGTATGTCATTACTAACACCAGAAGAGGAGTGCTAGTTTTAGTTGATTTTCAGGATGACTACTATAGTATAGGCTACCAGATATAATATATGTACTAGTTTAGTATACCTAGAATAGCTACCTGGAATGAAAACTGTTGAATAAGTTACCCTGATCTTTAATAATCCTTGGATGTCAAGAAAAGGCTGTCTATAGAGTTGTCTTGTACTAATAAGGATGTCCAAGGTAGAAAAGATAGTTTTAATCTATGCTGGAAAAGGTTTGGAGTGTAAAAGAGGACTGGTGTTTTGTTTGGATGTGATAATTGTAACACTTCTATCTTTGGCTATACTCTGAAACCTTCTACATTCTTCTGTGTGATGTGTGATCATGTGATCATGACTGTGATATGTAACATATATATGACACAGTGTTATATTGTGTAATAGTTTGTGATAGTCATGTATGACATCATGCTAACTCCTAATCTTAAGTCCAAAAATTAAAATTAAAAGAAATGAAAATGAAAATCAGAAAATAAATGAAAATAAATGAAGTCCACTATCTTCAATTCTGACATTACCCCCCCTTCAAGGTTTCTCCTCTGGAGAAACTGACTTTTATTTTCACCAGTTCCTCTCTCACTTTCTTAGATTTTCTTTCTCAAACTTTCTGTTATTCTATCCATATAACATCTTTGCTGTATACTTCTCTGGTAGCTCTTTTCTCCTGAAGTCTTATTCTTCCACTAAAACCAACTTCTCTTACCTCCTCACTTCTGCTTTAAGTCTTTCTTCAAATTCTGCTACTACTTTCTTTATATTTTCTAAGCTTTCCTTCTTTTTCTATATATTACTTTTTGCTGTAAACCTCTTCCATCACACCAAATACTTCACAACTTCTCTTATTTTTCTTTTATTCAAAATCTTTTCTACCTTTTATTCTTCAACTTCATCTACTTCTACTGGTTTTACTTCTTCCACTTTCTATTCCTCCACTTGTTCTCTATATCTTACTACTTGACTAATGTTTACAACCAGATAAATTCTCATTAAAGTTGGCACTTGTAATTTGATTGCATTAGTAGAAACTACCCTGTCAATGATATATGAACTAACATATTGGTCTACTAACTTATTTTTCAGTCTTTCTTTGAATATTAAGTCTTTTGTGCTCAATATCACCTTATTTCCCTTCTTCTATTCTTCAACTTCCTTTCTCCCCCTATCTGCTTGCCACTTCATTTTCTTCTAAGTATTTCTTAATACTGCTCTAGCTTCTTCCTGAAATTTCTTTATTCTTTTTGTGAATTCTATTGCCTTTTTTATCTTCTATTTTCTCCTAATATCTACTCCCATCCTCATTTCTCTACCATAATTTGCCATAAACAGAGACATCTTAGTTGCTGAATATATCCTGTTGTTTACCATAAACTTAGCTATTTACAACTGCTTTGACCAATCCTTTTGTCTATAATCCACAAAGAACTGTAAGTATTGTTTCAATTCTTGATTTATTAACTTAGTTTGACCATCTGTTTGTGGATAGAACTATTATGACCTTAGGCTTGGCTCAAGTTGCAATTTAGGCAAAGACTTGAGTAAGAGTGAGGGATAAAGTCAATTGGTAAAGCATAAGGATACAAGAGTATATCTACAGCTATATATATCTAAAGACCATATGTTATAGGTGAGGCAAATAAGTTATAGTATATAAGGAAGGCATAAGGAAGTCTTGCCTACTACATGAGATGCTGACTGAGATAACATATGGTGCAGCTAATCATTAAGTCATATAGAAGAAACCTCAACACCTGTTGTCCATGAACAAACCACCTGTAAAATATGAGGCATCAATCATAATAAGAACAATGTTAACAACTTTGTTTCAATACCCAACATTCTATTTAACTTCTTTATCAACTCCACTGCAAACTATGGTCTCCTATATGAAATCACACTCTCTAGCAGCCCATGCAACTTCTACACATTATCTCTGAATAACCATGTTAAACCTTCTGCTGATGTTCTTTCTGTTGTTACCACAAAATGTGCCATCTTGGATAACCTATCACAGACTATTAGGATCACATCTTTCCTAGCAACTAATAGTAACTTAGTAATGAAGTCAACCATTAAGTGTGTCTATAGTTTTTCTGGAACCTTATTTACCATCAAATTCTCTGCTAGTACCTCTGTTTGATTCTTTATTTGACACAATCTGTTTACATATCTTCCTATGTCTTTTGTTACTTCTAGCCACCAGTAATTTCTTATTACCAACTTTGTCATCTTCCATCTCCCTCTATGTCCAGCTGCCAGTACATTATGGTGTAATCAGATTATTTCTACTCTTAACTCCTCATCCTTCAGTACATACATCTTTTCTTTCTTCAATACCAAATCTCCTTCTATCTGCCATTATTTCCCCTTAATACTGTTACTCCTGCCTTCTTTATTTTCTCTACTACTCTAACTACTTCCTTGTTCTTTTCTCTAGCTATTTTTATTTTTTCTATATCTACTTCTAGTTCTTTTATTACTACTTCAGCTAAACTACAAATCCATTGTTCTTTAATTAATGTCTTGTTTTCATTATTCTTTTCTATACCTACTTTCCAGTCTAGTCTCTTGCTAAGTTCATCTGCTTTTCCTATTTTTGTTTCTGATACATGTTTTAAGTTCTAAATTCTTATGATCTGTTCAGACCTTGAATTTAAACTTGGTGTTCTCTAACATATGTCTCCAGTTTTCCAATTTCCTGATTATCACTAACATTTTCTTTTCATAAATTTTGTAGTTTCTCTCTGTCTTGTTTAGAGATTTTGAGAGAAAAGCTACATATCTCTATTTCCCATCTTTGAATTCCATAGATAAAACTCCTTCTGTTGCATAGTCTAATATATCAACTTCCATCCTCATTTTTTTGTCTAAATCTGGTGCTACCAATACTAGTTCTTTTATAAATCTCTTCTTCAGTTTCTTGAATGTTTTCTCAGTCTTTCTGTCCAATCTCACTTCTGATCTTTTTTGATTAGGTTGCGCAATAGTCTAGCTATAGATGCAAAATCTTTAATGAACCACTAATGTTATGATTCAAAGCTCAAAGTGTTAAGTGATGAAACAACTTTTGTATTGAGTAACACAAGAGAACTCGATAGAGTTCCTAGTACAATGTAGTCTACCTTATATACTACTACTCATGGTCCATGCTCACTACTGTGTACCCTACCCTAATGACCATGTGTATGACATGAGGCCAGCATATGTTGTCTATGCTGTATAACGTCACTTTATTCCAGAACCTTTTACTTTCTTCTCTCATGATTGATCATGTGACTATGCCATCACTTTTGTGACTGATGTGACAGCATGACTGATGAACCTTAACCTGAGTTGTTCTAAAAATAGAAAATAAATGAAAAAGAAAAGAACAATAAAATAAAATGAAAAGAGAAAATAAAAATGAAGTCCACCATCAACAATCTTGACAACTAATAGTAACCAAAAACTTCTGTATATCCTTGACTCCCTTTGGGGTTAGCCAATCCAACACTTCCTTCATATTCTCCTTCTCTATCTTAATTTCTTCCAGTCCAATCACTACTCCTAAAAATACTAATTTTCTAACTTTCCACTTGTATTTTACATATAGATCATTCTTTGTCAACCTCTTCACTACTTCTTCTACCACCTCATCATGTCCTTTCTCTTCTCTCATTCTCATAATTACATTGTTAATGAAGCTTGCTACTTCCCAGTTTTGATCAAATCCTGTAGGATCTTATTCATCATCATTTAGAATATCACTAGAAAATTAGTTAGTCCAAAGAACATAACTGTAGGTTCAAACAACCCTTCTGGAGTCATAAACACCACCTTTTACTTGTCTCTCTCCTTTATTTGTATATTATTATAACCTCATTGTAGATCTAAATTAGTACATACTTTCTTTGTACTAATGTTCTCTACAATATCTGAAATAAGAGGCAAAGAATAATTATTCTTAATAGTCCACTCATTTAAATACCTCTAGTCCTAAACCATACACTTCTTACTATCTTTCTTTTCTATAACAAACACTGGTACCATTTGAGGCAACTTTGAAAGTCTGATATATCCTTTTCTCAATTATTCTTTAATGAACTCACACATCTTCCCTCTCTTTTCCTTTGATAATGGATATATCTTTCTCTTTCTTGGTATAAACCCTTTCTTTACTTCTATTTGTCATATGCCAAGTCCACCCTACTGGAAAATACATCACTGCAGTGATACTGCCCCCTCGACATCCATGATACAAGCCTATCTTCTGTAACAGCTATCCTTTCCACAACATATCTCTGCAACAGTGTTGTAGCAACCACTAGACACAAAGTCCAATAATCACACAAGCAAGTAAAGCTCTCAGTAGGCTATTGATGTGGAGATTATAAGAGAACTTGACAAGAAGTCTCTGCTGGATTGCTACCCTATTTATATAAATTACAGATGGTCTATGCTACTAATAATTAACCCTACCCTAAAGTCCATGCATTGTCCATGAGTACACCATGCATATACTATGAAATAGCTATATAGTTAACATGCTCCTTGATGTCATCCATTTAGACTGCTCCAGCCTGCTCTAGACTATTCTAGGCTTTTATGACATCATATCATGTGACATGTCATGTGACCATAGTATCACATGCCTCTTCATCATCATCATCAATAAAAGGAAAGTAAATCCAAAGTAAAATCCAATATAAAATCCTGAAGAATATATAAAGAATATTACCACTTCACCCTTTACCATATCATAACAAACAGTGATGTAAAAATCTACTGAATATCCAGTTTTCTATGATAGAGATATTTCTATTCAACTTGGTCTTTCATAGCAGAGTTCTCTTACCTTACTCCTATCAGTGTCTTACCACTCAAACTCCAAGCATCTCCTATATTACCTACTTGTATATAAGACTAGTAGTTATACTGTAATTTGCTAGTCTGATAATCAATAAAGATAATTCTTATTGAACTTAATCTCTGGTGTTCAACAGCAACACACCAATCAGCACTCACTCCTATCTCAGACTTCATTCACTCATCTGAAGTTGTAACCATGTGCTGGCAGACAGCACAGCATATAAGCTGAAGCTAAGGTCATTCCACAAGTTACCAAATACAGAGTTTACACACTCTATGTATTTCTGAGCCAACCCCATGAACTTTTATCTCCCAGTGTGAACCATGCCTGATACTATCACATGGTTCCACACTTTCTTTATTGGTATTCTCTTACTTGCTTTCTCTCCAAAAATATAGATCCACTTGTGAAACCTTTGAGAAACCAATTTTTTTTTCTCTTCTTCAAACTTTGCTACTTCCACTTCCTCATTCCAGATCTCCTATTCTTCTGCCACTTTCTTTATCTCCATCATTCTTTCTCTTTTTGTTTCATCTTCTTCTTTTCCTCTTTTTTTACTTCTTCTCTTCTCATTTCTTTTTCTATTCCTCTTTCTTCTTCTCTTCTTTTTGTTTTTGCCACCTCAAATTTTCCTGCTTTAATCTCTACTGCTTTCCACATTCTTCTAGATACCTTATTATTTTCACCTCTCCTGTTCTCTAGTCAATTTTAGGATTATGGTAAGCAAGCCATAGTATTTCCAAAATCACACTCCACTTCTGATCACCAACCACATCATTCTCTGTCCTTTCTCTATGCCCTTGATAATAAATATTGACTTCTACTGTATGCTCAATTGGTTCCTTCTTATTGAAGGAACCATCTATGTTTCTTATATATATTGGTCTTTCTATTTTCTTCAACTTAATCCTCTGCTTTCTAGCAAACTCTGGACTCATAACTAGCCCCATTGCACCACTATCCAACAACATCTCTACTGTTACTTCTTTCTGCATATTAATCCTCTCAAGACCAATCTTTACCATTACTTCTCTTAGCATGCTCCTATTATCTAGGTTATAGCAGAATATATTCTCCATTACTCTACTGAGCATTGCAAACCTATTGTTACTATTAGAGTCTGGTTGAGGACTACCAGACTCTCTTCCCTATTTAAATTACTATTGTTCTCATAATCAATTCTTCTTCCTTGTCCTACTATTCCTTAATTTCTGCAATTTCTTGCAATATGACCAAAATCTCTACAACTGTAACAGTTTCTCTCTTAATCTATATCTATGGTATATAGATCACACCTAGACACAAATCCTGCTTGCTGTTGTGGGTGTACCATGACTGTGTTTATTCTTTCCACTTTCTCCATTGGATCAGGCCCTACTAGTGCCTGCTATATCTCTTGCTATCTTGGCCAAACCTGGGACTGAGGCAGTTGTTGCCTTTATGCTTTACCAGCATTTGCTAGTGTGTTCAACCTGTCTCCCTCCTTCCCCTTAACCTCTCTTCTTCTCACCTACTCTCCCTCCAATGTCTATTCAGATTTGTTGCTTACTCATACTACTACTCAATACTTCTAGAAGACATTCTGATTTTATTAGTTTTTGCCTAATTACACCCACCATTCATACCTTGCTTGAACTCTTTTACTAATGGTCTCTCTTCATATTCACTACCTCTTGCTACCCTTCTCAATTCTTATACAAATTCTTCTACCATTTTACTTCTCTGTTTCACTTTTTCCATCTCTGCCATCTTTATTGTCTTATTATCTGCTCTGTCAAACTCTTTTTAAGTTCATCAAAAATTCTCCTATTATTGTGTATTCAAATGCTTCTGCCTCTATATCTTTCAAGATGTTTTCCTTCTAGATATCTGCTAACCCCCCTGTACATATAATAATATCTATTACATCTATTTCTCCACTACTGCCTCTATTATCTCCATCCTAATATAGAGTCTGCATACTGTCAAAAAACCAGAAACCTTGCTTGCTTCTCCATTGAATGTTTGTAGCTTGGCCACTTCTACATTTTACCCAGTATTGGGTTAGAGAACCATTACCTCAGCTCCTTCTACTACTCCTTCTGCCAGCAGTGCTTGGATTTATGCCTGTATTACTGTAAGCTATTTCTGTTGCTGCCAGATAATTTGCTTATAGTTGATTGAGCCATATTGATATATATTGTAATAAAGGAAAAGAGAGTTGATAGGTATAGGTGATGATGATTGTGGTGGTGAGATAGGAGGTAAAGAAGTATAAAGTGGTAAGGTGGAGCCAGTACTAGTCTTTCCCTTAGATTTGTACTCTAAACTGGACTCTATCTCAGTAAGTGTTAGTGGTACTCTTCTTGTCTGCCTCACACCATATACTAACTACCTATTCAACTAACTACTGCTCTAATGAAAATATACATGAATACCCCTAAAGAGAGAATGCCTATTCTAGATAATGCTATAAGAGCTCTCACTATTCTTCTATGTGGACTAATCACAAGTGAACCAGCAATATGGAGCTACTATGCAAAAATTTATCCAACTTGGTGATATGTCTGCTAAGTACTAGTGGGCTTTGATATAAAACAAATAGCTAAGCTTCTCCTGCTCAGTTAGTATGCCCCTTAAGCCTAGGGTCTGGCTATTCTTCTTGACTTTGGATGGTGTTGCCCTTGGTCAAAGATGATGAGAGAGTAAGTAAGAGAAGGCCCTGAGTTGGGTAGTCTCAAGAAGGGAGATTAAGTTCTAATGTTATGACTTAAATCTCAAAGTGTTGAGGTCAAAGAGAAACCTTGTATTAGTTAACACAAGAGAACTTGAGAGAGTTCTAAGTACAAAGTGTCTACCTTATATATACTAGCTAGTTAGTCTGTATAAAATCTTATCTAACTTATCCTAAAGGCTATATGCAATCTATAAGATCAATATATAGTGAACATGTTGTATGATATCATTATTCCAGAACCTTCTATATTCTTCTATGTGACATCATGCTAATCCCTAACCCTAAGTCTGAAAATAAGAAAATAAATGAAAATGAAGTCTACTATCTTCAATTCTAACATTTGGCTATACTCTGAAACCTCTAAGTTCTCTCTTATATAAGAAGTAATGGATATACTGTATTCTAATAATTGGATATTATTGAACATTAACTTTAGTATTCTACAGCAATATATCTTTTATTAGAACTCACACTTCTTAGACTCCAATTCTTTTCTAAAGTTGTGATCTCATAGCAAACAGATAGTACAACACATAAGCTGAAGCCAAGGTCATTCTAGGAAGTCTATAACTCTGCATACCTTGTATGAATTTCCATACTTGGTACAAACTCTAAGTAAGCCTATGGATGATATAAACTATACCTGACAACTATTCTTAATTATCTATTTTTCTTGTTTTTCATAATCTCTTTTCTTTTATAATTTAGTTTTCTTATTTCAGACTCAGCCAAGAGAGCATAATAGAAGCATGATATATGTTATATATTGTGTCATATATAATACCTATTACTGTCATATAATTATGTGGCTTAGATAGAACATCATAGAACCTGTTAGAAGGTCTTAGTCATAGTTTTAGGATAGGTTAGTGTAAATAAATATACAAGTAATGCTTTTGTTAATAGCATTACTAGAGTGTCCAAGTAAGTCTACAGTAGTATGCCCAATCCAGAGTTATTCTGCTAGTAATATCCACAACAATTTTGTCTTCTTAGGATCTTCTAGAGGTGAGTAGTCTAGTATTTATTATTTGAACATTTTTCTGGAGATATAGATACATACTGTTAAGTATATTTTTCACTCCAAGTCAAAATTTACATATGTCATATAGAAGAGGAATAAACTAAGCTTATCTATGAGCAGACCAAGTGTGATGACTTATTTATAATTTGAGGTAATTAGGTGTGGATGACAACCTTGGCTTCAACTAGCATATTGTATCAACTATATATTATGTGATCATAACATTAGAAATAGAAAGAAGAGAATAGGAGGTAGAAAAGAAGTGCATTACTTAAATTCATTTATCAGACTGGAAAAAGTACAGTGTATCTACTGGCCTTAAATACTAGTGCTAGTTTCTAAAACAATGATTGTTAAGGCAACTAAGGGTAGAAGCATGAAGATAGTGCTTCAAGCTCTAGGAAAACCTAAGAATAGAATGAGGTTTTCTGGAGGCAACAGCTACCCTAAGTACTTTTACTAGTCCATAGCAATCAGGCAGAACAATGCTGATGTAAAGCTAGAATGGTTGCACCAGGTGGTTAGAGACACTTAGAAATATTGAGAACTATGTCCAGAATTGGAAGGAACACATCTGATGAACACATCTGATGGTGACTAAGGACATGGTGGGGCAAAGGCATGAACAGGAGTGGTTACCAGAGTTTGCAGGGAAGGGCAGTGTGGACTGTGTGATGAACTCTGCATTTTCTGAGCTCAGATATTTGAGTTGACATTGGATTTGGTGGTCCCCTTACAATGATCAGGAGTGGAAAAACAGGATGGAAAACTGTGGCTACCAATTCCCAAAAGAACAATGACAAGGGTCTGGGAGATGGATAATAGAAGTCAAGGCAACAAACCCTAGATATGTGATCTGTGCCAGAAGAGGAGTAAGTGTTATCCATAGTAGAAGGCAAATGTCCTTGAATCAGTCTATAACATGCACTATGTATAAATCCAGGATTTTGAGACACTGGCAATCTGCCCAACTGCATGAATTCTGAATGAACAACTTTTCACAAAGTGAAGCTCAATAACAAGTAGAAGTTCTCCATACAAAACAAAACACCCATGTACAGTTAACAGCAGAGTCCATAATCCTA
>JAJOHK020000233.1:0-33479 GCA_022457215.2 Leucocoprinus gongylophorus | reverse complement strand
ATGATAATTTGCAAGAGAAAACTGGAGATAAATTGAATTTTTTTGTCTCTTTGTCAACAATACTATAAAGCAACCAATTTTCTTGACTAGGGCAGTCACAGACATCAATGGAGTTATGATTATTTCTCTTGAAAAATTCTTAGATTTCTTTAGAAATGGCCACTAACTGAATTTGATATTGATGAATTGATGAATCAAAAATCTTTTTAGCAGCATGTATCACATTAGTGATAATGATGATATGTTCAATATTGGTTAGCTGAATAGCTTAATTCAATCCATACCTGATGGTAAATAGTTCCACTTCAGTAGAAGTGATGTTTACAGTGTAGTAGATGGTTTTGACAATAGAGGAACCATAAGTATGTATATGAGCAATAAATGTGGTGACTTGATTTTTAATACTTGTATTGGATATGATAACAGCTATTTTGGGATCAGATGACATATTAAAGACAATTTTATCAAGGTGATGAAGATAGGTCTTTCTAGTATTAGAGTTTTTTCTGTCTGAATGATGAAAAGAAAAATAACTAGAATACATATCAATCAGTCTGTTTTTAGGAGAAAGTTTGTTATTGAAAGAATCAAAAGAATTAAATACTCCATTTAATCTGTTGTTAGTGCCCACAATAGAACTTTTAATATTTGATCATTATTTAACAGTTAATGCTTCTAGTGATAAATAGTGTTTTTCTAGGTGTGAAAAGTGATTTGACTCTAGCAACAATCTGATGATATGATTTGGAGGAAGCAATTGAGTACAAAGCTATAATCTTCCACCAAGCTTTTGAAGATATAAATTTATAGGAATAAGGCTAGCAATGGCCTTTATGCCTATAGACAGAGAAGTTTGGAATGCTCCAAGAATCCAAAGAGTGGCTCTCTTTTGTATATGTTTAAAAACTTTGAATAGATATGATAGTGAGGCATTATTGTAGTACTACAAAGAGAAGCCATATAGTGTAATAGAAAGAATACATGTCCTATATAAAAGATGTTTTGAGTAGGAATGAGACTTCTTAATGAATTTCCAAGTGTTTTCATACTTTTAACTGTTAATATAGCTTTATTTGTATAGAAGTTGATATAATGGCAAAAGAACAATTTTTTGTTGAAGATGAATCCCAAATATCTCCATGTTTCTTTGGAACAAAGGACAGATCCTCCTAGAATGAAAAGATTAAAAGAGAGAGAATTGAAGGCCTTTTGAGCTCTAGAAAAATGAAAAACTTCAGTTTTCCCCTATTTGATGACAAGTTCAAAGCAATCCAAAAGACATATAATATAATAACTACAAAAAAGATTTGCATTTGAAATTTTGAAGAATTTGTTCTGGAAGATAAGAAGACTATTATCTACAAAAGAGATGAAAGAAATAGGAATTTTTAAGTTTTTTAATCTTTTTTCAAAAATATGAGAAACTAGCAATAGATAAAGAGCAGATAAAATAGATGAAAGAGCTAAACCTTGTTCTACACCAATGTTAACATCAAAGAATAGAGAAGAAAAATTATTCCAAAAATATTTAGTTTTTCTTCCTACCAAGTAATTGCTGAAAAAGTAAGAGATTCTTGGGTCAAATTCTACTTTATCCATAATAAGAGGAAGCATTTGATGATTAAGAGAGGGAAAAAATTATACAATATTAAATGCCAAAGTATTAGTTAAGTGATTCTTTATCCAACCTAAGCATATGAGATACATTAAGAAAGTGCTAGCATCAGTCATAGATTATCATTTAAGACCTTCTAGTTAGCAAGGATAAATTATATTATTGAATAAGGCTTGGAATTGAAGCCTTTTACTGATGACCTTCTCAATTAGCTTGCCAAGCATATTTAACAGAACAATAGGCCTAAATGTTTTAGAAGTGTTGTATGATGCCTTATTGAGTTTGGAAATAATGATAGACATAGACACTTTGAAGTGTAAAGGCCAGTGTCCTAAGTTAATACATGCATTAGTGATATTCAAGACATTATCAAGGCATACCAAATTTTTTATAATCTCTTTGAGATGTTTCCAAGACAGTCTATCAGGTCCAGGGGTAAAATTATTACTGTATTTGCTAATAGCTGACAAGAATTCTTCTTTAGAGAAAGAAAACTATCAAGATATAACTTTGTCAGGGATTTCTTCAAGAATTGAAGTGTCTACCTGTCAATATTGAGCTATGTTAAATGACTCATGAAGGGCCTGTCAGAGACCCTTAATTTTAAGGCAAGGCTGACTATTGTACTTGATTGCTTCAATTGCTAGAAACTTATGCTTTTTGATATAATTGATGAGATTCCATAAACTATTCTTTCTATTCAAGATTTCTTCTATTTTTTTTATCAAAAAATTCCCTTTTAGTTATTTTTACCATCTTCTTGAAGTTCTTCCAATATTTTAACTATTTGGAATTTCTGTAAAGATCCAAATGTCTTTGGCAGTTATTGTTTCACCACAATTTCAAATGTCTGGTAATGTTGGCAATTTTTGAATGCTTAAGCCAAATTTTGTCAGTATGATCTACAAATTTCTATATAGTGTTCTTCAGATTTTTTATACTATTGATATGAATAGTGTTAAGCCTTTTAACTAGATTGGTAATATCAGAAATAAACATTGATTCTTTATCACTGTTTTTGACAATTGTTTATTTTCTGAATTGGATATATTCTTCAAGAATTGAGATTTTCACTGTTAAAGGGGCATGGTCCAATGAAAGTCTCTATTCTAAATAGATGGTGTAATTGTCAAATTCTTTCAAAGTAGATCAAAGGAACATGAGATTAATTGTTGAGTTCAAATCATCTTGATTATCAGCATATCTCATAGAAACTTGAGAAATAGAACTATAAATACTCAGCTGAAATGAGTTAGCAATCTCCATGAGTAATTCACTATGTACAGAATGATTGAAGAACAAAGAGTTCTACAAACTATCTCTAATGTTAAAGTCTCTTGTCATAATGAGAACATTATTAATATTAGCTTCAGTATTCTTAAGATACTTTAAAGCTGTTTGAGAAGAATCTAAATAAATTTTCAGAAGAAAATTAATAGAACCATAATTGAAATAAGAAATAAGAAAAATGTCTCTGTAATCAAAAATGTCTTTATGAAATAAGAAGTGAAGAAAAGAAAGTCTTATGTTGATATAAGTGATAACTCTTGGCAATTCTTGAGAGTTAGTAGGGTTTCTGGAAAAGGTTAACCAACTAGGATGGCTATAATAGACCTAATGAATGACCAAGGGGGTTCTTGAATGAAGATGATATCAAAGTTTATCTATGCTTTCAAAATAATATTAGTAAGCAGGTTATTTTTTTATATTTTGAGAAAAAATATTGAGATTTCTTATAATCATACTTGTACTTTGCTCACAGCTAAGTAGGTTTATTTGGCCCTATTGTTTCTGGTTTTCTAGTATTTTGCAGCATGCCACTCCCTATTGAAGTGAATGTTTTCAGAAGGGATAGAGATTGGAATCTGCTTAATAGTCCTCTTTGCAATTAGTATATTTAAGTACATGAGGACATGGTTCCTCTTGTTTTGTTTTGAGCATGAACAGATTTGTCTTGTAGTTTGCTTTACAACACTATGCAAATTGTTGATGATATTCACTTTTGTACAGTCTATTATATTTAACACATCTTGAACCTTGAGTACAACATGAGAATGTTGAGTGTTCCTACTTCCAGCAGTTTTTGGATTGTGGAACACCAGAATTCATATTAGCATCTCATATAGTCACAATATAGTTACCAATATTGAAGGATTTGTTGATGAGATTTTTTACTTTAATTTGAGTATTCTATATATTGATCCAGACAATTGCCATATCAGACTTTGGAGATACTTTGATGACTCTTGGTTTTGAGATGAGCAACATGTTGTCAAAGATGTAATTAGACTTGATAGCTATTTTAACAAAGTCTGCTGAAATAAGAATATTAGTATTTTTGATAAAGAAAGGAATGTCTGTTATTTTCAAGTAAGATTTTGACTGAGGAAGTTAGGGAGTTTCAATGTCATCAGAGTTGATATTTTCCATATTTTTAACAACATTTTCTACAGTTTAAAGATTAAAAGACAAGACTACTTTGTTAGTAACAATGATGACATCTGTAGATTCTCTTCAGACATAATCCACCAAAACATCCAATTTGATGTTTCTAAGAGTCCTATTAATGTTAGTGACATAAACACTAGTAGAACCCATAAATTTGTCACTATTCTCTTTATCCATAAGGATAATAATTTGTTTCTGTAAGGAACCCTTAGTGGTTATCTTGATTCAGGATTTGGTCTTATTAGAGTCATTGATAATCTTCTAAATGCTTTTGATTTTCTTAGCTGGCAGATTAGGATAATCATCTTTTAGTTTCAAAATGTCAGATACATTTGGACCTGCTACTTAAGCATATGATAATTTTTGAGGAGCTTTGTTCATATTCATGGGTTTTTTACTTTTTTTATTAAAAAATTTGGATTTCTCCAATATTTCCTTGGGAGGGTGTACCAGAATAGGAGAAGGGATTCTAATAATTTCTGCCTGCTTGTTCTTAAAAAAACCCAATTTTGACAACTTTGTAGGTTTTTGGACCTTAGAAGTAAACTTGTTTGTAATTCTGCTTCTAAAATAATTGTTGTTCTTGTCAGAATGAATAGTGTTCCAATTTGCTTCATATATGGAAGAGATAAAATTGAAAGCAGCATCATCAAATTCTTTAAGTTCCTTGACATTATTGATCACACCAGTGTCAACCTTTCTAAATCTGATAAAATCAGCCATGCATAACAAAGGGGTGTAGTATTTTTAGCATCAGTTTTAATAAATTTCATGGAACCAAAGATAGAGATAGAGTAGGCTTCACCATCCCAAGAGTTAGGTTCTGTAGGCTAATTAATATTGTAAGATAATGAAACTTTATAATATGTAAACTGTGTGTTAATCTCTACTAGGACTATTATCTCATGTTCAACATACATAGAGAGTGTGTTGTTTAGGGCTGGAGCCTTATTGATTACACATTGACTTTTAACTGGGAGATTGTTGTTGGATATCTGAATATCTGTGTTAGTTCTTTGTTCTAAATTACTTGGTATTGCCAAAGAGATAACTTCAGTCTTAACCTATTTACTCAAGCTTGGGTTGGAGTCTTGATATTCTATCCTTTTCTGATATAGGACTGATGAAGTAGTCAAAAAGACTGAGAATTCTCTTGAGTTGTAACTTTGGTGAGATAATGACCTCCCTCTTGAAGTGGCCATATTAATGTCTAAATTTATGTTAGTTAATGATTGAACCAGTCTGTAAGATAAAAAGGCTTTAGAAGTAGAAAGAAATGATTTATTTACTAATTCTCTTATAAGTGCTACTATGTAAGATAGTGATAAGAGAGAAAGAAGTGATAGTTGAGTTTTTTTAATAATAAGACCAACTCAAAGAATCAATGTAAGACAACTTACTATCTCTATATTAAGCTACTTAAGTAGTGTTGTAGCAACCACTCGCCAGAACAGCACTTGTGATATGCTGACTTTAGCAAAGCTCTCAGTAGGCTATCTAGTAGTGGGGATTACAAGAGAACTTGACAAGAAGCCCTTGCTGTATTGCTCCTCTATTTATATAAATACAATGTGGTCCATGCTACAATAATGTATCTATCTCATATCCTATTACTCATCTACTATGCTTCTACCTCAAGACCACCATGCCATGTCCATATACCCTGACATCATACTCTTTAATCTCCATCACCATGTATGCACCATGTGTACACTATGAGGAACTCATGTTCCTTGATATCACTTCTAACTCTAACTCTTTCTAGACTTTTCTCGATCCTTTTAGACCATTCTAGACTCTGTCACATGACTTTCAGGTCACGTGCCCTTTTCCCATTGTAGACTAATAATAATACTACTGTCCTATTTCTGTCCACTAACCCTAACCCTAAAGTCTGTCCACACACTCGTTTTATAACAAGTAGAGAAAGAGAGAAAAAGAAATAAGGAAGAAAAAAAACAGCTATAATAATATTTATCTAAGAAATACTATTTATCATAACCTATTTAAATTCTTATATTTTTCTTTATTTTCTTTAATTTAATTGAATATATTTTTTTATTTACTTTTTCTTTTTTGGACAATAAGAGAACATGTGATCATAATCACATGATAATATATAATAATACAAGGAAAATTAATAAAGTTCTTACTATAAAGTAATCTATTTTATATACTATTTAATATTGGTATCTTAATACTAACCTATTCTAGAGTATGACTAAAATCTTCTAGTAGTTTTTATAATTTTATATTGGGTTAACACAAGAAAACTTAATTGAGTTCCCAATATGAACTAGTCTATCTTATATACCATAGACTATGATCTATACATATACTACAACTAACCTCACCCAAAATCTATATGTTATTTAGAAGGCCAATATATTATAACTATATTATATGATATTATTTATTCTGGAATCTTCTATAGCTTTCTCTATGTTATGTGACTGTGTGACTGTGACAGGTATGACCAAACCTGTAACATCTGTCATGCTTTATGATATATGTGACTATTATATATAATTTTATATCACAATTCTTTAGCTAAGTCCAAATAAAAACAGAAAATAAAAGGAAAAAAAGAAGAAAACAAATAAAAACCAAGTCTTCTATTTGCAGTTCTTACATTACTCTCTCTTCAAGATCTTTCCTCTGAAAAAATAAACTTCTATCTCTAATTCTTCTCTAATTTTCTTAAATACTTTTCTTCAAACTTTCTATTATTCTATCTATACAATATTTTTGCTATATACTTCTCTAGTAACTCTTCTCCTCTAGAGTCTTGTTCATCTACCATTTATAACTTTTCCTGCCTCTTAATTTCTACACCCATTCTTTCTTTAAACTCTTTCACTATCTTTTTTGTATTTTCCAAGTCCATATCTTTTTTTCAGATATCATGCTCTACTATAAATATAAGAAGATTTGCTACTTTACCAAAACTCGGAATGTTGTAGCAACCACTAGACACAAAGTCCAATGAAGACACAAGTGGTAAATCTCAGTAGAGATATCTAGTGGGAACACAAGTTGTGTATTCATAAGAGAACTCAACAGGAAACTACAACAGTATTTTACTGACTATTTATATAAAGTATTCATGGTCCATGCTATGACTGTGCATCGTCCTACCCTAATGTCCATACCTTGTCCTCATGTTTATTACTCATCTTCCATATGTCTTCCTCAAGCACACTATGCCATGTTCATGTGCCCTAACATCATATTCTTTAATCTCTATCATACATGTGTACACCATATGTACACTATGAGGAATCCATGTCCCTTAACATCATTCCTTCTCTACACTCTTCCAGACCACTCTAGACTTCTCTAGACCTATGATATCATGTCATGTGACTTCCAAGTCATGTGCCTTCTCTCTCTTATCATAGACTAATAATATACTACTGTCTATATCTTATCTTATCTAACCCTAACCTTAAAGTCTATCTACACTTTTGTCTTATAACTCAGAACTCAAATACAACCAAAGCCTATAGTCTATTTCTCTTCCTAACTATATATTTTAAACACTACTACTAACTCTATAAGGTTCATCTAGTTAATATTGCTACCTTAGCTTCAGAACTCGTTCAGATACTGTCTTCAAGATAAGCATAATTCTCTCTTTTTAACTATTGTTCAATAAACTCTTACTAATCCAGTCAATATTCAGATCATTCTGTTTGAGTTCTTGACTACCTAGTATAATCATTTCAAGGTTAGATTAGCAATATTTTATCTGATATTCTACTTGGTTGATATAGACTGTCCAAGTATTTAGAGTAGCTGTTATCTCTAGGGAAATTCATTCTATTCTCTTAAGATTTCCCTAAGTATAAGTCATATATTGTGTAGTCTAGAATAATAAAACTTGGAGTTTTTCTAGAAATTATAAACTTTATATATCTTACAAACTTTGCTTATTTGCTCTAATAATAATCTCTCTCAGCACTTAAGATATTTTATATATTTCTTGTTGAAGATAGTTTATACTTGGATGAGAAAAAGTCTATTGAAAAAAACATGGTAATCAGATAAAGTATTTATATTGTGGCAACTACTAACCTAAGCAGTTGATAGGTCACTTAGTCTTATATATAAGATAGCAATACATTAAAAACTTCTTATTAAGTTTTCTTATGATCCTCACAAGACTCTTTGCAATATAATAATAGTACATAGTCTGTGCTATCAATAAATAACCTTATCCTAAAGTACATGTGTTATCTATAAGTCTACCATACATATATAACATGCTGTAGACATGTACTCTAACATCATTGTTCTAGTTCCTTAGTATGAGAGTGAATTTATAAAATAAACAATTAAATATCAATGAAATTCAACTTGACTTAAACTAATTTCACTAGAAATTATTAAGCCCTATAAATATGTAGAATTAGAAACCAAGAATTAGATTAAATTAATTAATAAAATAAAATAAAATAAACTAATTAATATATATATACTTATAAACTAAACAATATACATATCCCCTTCTTTCTCTCTTACCACTATCTTATATGGTAGCGCTTATTAGAGACCTAGAGAATATAATGTCTTATACTTCTGCAACTCTTGAAATAACTCGCAAAATGTCTGCAAACAAAGATGTAGTGATGGACAGTGGGCTGTTTGACTGCCCTTTTAAAGATGTATGTAACAACTATGATGAGGTACAAGATTGCACTTTAGCACATAATGTACATTATTCTAGAACCCCTTCTATGTCCTCAAGTGAATGCAAGGAAAGCTATACTGAACAAATAGAAAGACAAAATGATATGATAGTTGAGGAAGATTCTGTTGTCAAAACTAACTGTGTGTCATCCCTTGATACATAGGTAGAACTAGAATACATGGCTCTTAAAAGTCAATCCAGTTAGGTTAGCCAGGTGACTAACAGCAGTACCCCAGTGAGGCAACAATGTGGCCCAAGTATGAAACCTACTCTTAACCAGTCTGCTGGCTGCAATATTTTCAATGTTCAATTAAACTATGATTTGAATCAAGGTTTGGACCCAGACTCCTGGGATGGCAATTTCCATGCAGTCTTACTCTATAGATCTATGGAGTACTTGGCTTCTGACACCAAAAACTTCAAGAAATCTCTTTCTAGAATGAAAAAATACATTTTAGGTAAGTTGATTGAAAATAACAAGGTTAACAATATCAAGGACTTCAAAGGTATAGGCAAAGTAATGTGGGAATTTATTTCTGCAATTTACAAATCTCACTAAGATAATCTCTTCATTGATAACAACAAGTCTACCTTCAGAAATAAGGTTAAGTCCAAATTCAACCTACAAGTTAATAAACCTTGGGCCCTTTCCAAAGAAAAGAAAATCGCAAAGCCTACCTTTGTTTCATCTCTTCCCCCTCCTATCCTAGCAAAGTCTCTAAAAGAAGTCAACAAATTATTGAAATACTTCAAGAAAAACATTAACACTTCTCAGAAGAAGTTGTATGCACAAGCCTCGTCTTCCTTAGACAGACCAACTCCTCCTCAACATCAAATATCGCAATGGAAATGTTGAAAATCAAAGAAACATTTCCAAACCTTCTGAACAAGAAGATTGATCTAGTCCAGAAGGTCATTAACGGTTCCAGTGTTAAGCCCAAACCAAAGATCAACATGACCATGAAGGGCCCATCTTATAAGCAAGTCATTGTACCAATGAATAATGAGCTTGCCAAGAAGTTTATCAAGGACTCTAGCATACATGTTGTGAACATCAACTGTGCCCTCAAGAATATTTGGTCTAACACAATAGCCAATTTCATCCAAGTGGAAGATAAAGGGATTATTATTACTACCAATAGTATCTCATCGATTTCTGACTTACAGGAAATTGAAAAATATGTCAAGAGTTCTCTTACCTCGGATTTGGAACAAGTCTCTACCTCAAGACTACTACAATCCAAGTTCTACCTCAAAATTGTAGGCATCCCATTCATCAGTGAAAGAATGAATACTCACATTTTCTCAGATGAAATCGAAAATGTTCTCAAGACCAACCATCTGTTCAACAACATTGTCCTTACATCTAAATTTTGCATCATCAAGGTCTCTCTAAAATCCGACATGTCCATCATCTGGATTGACATCTGGGATATCCAAAGTGGATCAAATGCCAAGAAGATTATCAATAGATGTTTCAACATTAGGAGTTTCATTACTACAGTTCATAGAACTAATATGAATCTAGGCATGCTGCAATGCAAAAACTGCTGTAAGTGAGGTCATATAGCAGAAGTATGTTATATCCAGAGGTTTAAGTGTGTAAAGTGCAATGGATCTCATCTGACTAAACATCATTGTCACTTTGCCTGGTATTGCAAGACTAATGATAAAATTAACCTATCTAGGCTAGAGACCAAGAAGGGTGAGCCATGCCCTCACACATTCAAGTGTCTCAATTGCAAGGGCAATCATTAAGCCAACTCAAACAACTGTCCGTTCTGGAAACACTGCTTCAACAAGAAGTTACATACAAAAGAATATGCTAATCTCCAAGAAACCAGGAACTCAATTCGTTCAACTGGGAATGCCAACAACCTATGATTTTGAAAGACCTCAAGATTTTTTTACAAAACATCTGAAAAAACAATTTTATTATCAGCATAATCCTTGAAACATACTCCAGCTTTGACATCATCTTCATCCAGAACCATCCTGGACTTTCTTGCACTCTATTCCTAGTCATGCCAATTGTGAAGGCAGCCTACTTATGGGGGTTGTCAATCATCCCAACTGGCTCACTTTTGCCAGAGAACCACTTGTGACTAATGACCTTCTACAAGTGGTCATATTCATTAACATTAGACTTTTCTCTTTCTGTTTTTCTCTTTGCAAAGATATTATTAATCATAAGGACATTCTTTTATCTTTCGTTTTTAACAATGGAGAGGTTTATTGGCTCATGAACATTTATTCATATTTGTCTCATTCTGCAATAAAGTATCTCAAGGATACAGAATTCAACTTTTGAAATCTCCTGATTATGACAGAGGATTTCAATATTCATGATAGTTTATGGGACCCCTCTTATATTCATTACTCTTCCATTAGTGATGATATTTTTGTGATTGCTGACTCTTTTAACTTAAGTCTTTCTTATTCCACTGATCAAGTTCTAACTAGGTACTTGGATAATGCTAATGACTTAAACTCAGTCATTGATTTGATATTCCTTTGTAGCAATTCTTCTGAACTTGATACTTATTGTATCCACCCTGAATAGCACCTCACATCTGACTATGCTCCCCTAATGATTACCATTTCTATCACCAAGGAACATGTTGATATATGCAAAAGAACAATCACCAAAAACAGTGAGGAAGAACACATATTCATCAAAGAGGTTATTGCATCATTTGCTAAGTTGGACACATCAAGCATCTCAAATATTCCTGATCTAGAAGAAGTTGTATCAGATTTTGCGGACATTGTACAGTGTACTTGGATGAAGTACTTGAAACTCATTAATATCACCAAACATTCCAAAAGCTGGTGGAATGATAATTGCAATTGTGATCTGACAAGCTACAGATCTTCAAAAAGTATTGAAAGCTAGAAGATGTTCTGAAAAACTGTCAAGAACATGAAAAGGGAATTTTTTGACCTCAAAATTCAAGAAATTGCCAATAAGAAGAGTGGACTGTGGGAGCTTATGAACTAGGTCAACAAACATAGGCTCCTAGCTATTGAAGCGATCAAATACAATGGAAATCCCTACTTGGAGTTAGCTAATCTTTGGCAAGCTCTTCACTCTTTCTTTAATTCAGCTCAATTTCAAGAAATAGATAAATCAGTACTAAATGAGATCAAGACATTTTCTGTGTCAACCTGGCTGGACTTTTTGGAAGAAGAATTTGTTCATGCCATTGTCAGTTATAGTAACTTATTCACCCCTGGTCCAGACAAACTATTGTGGAGTCATATCAAGCATATTATCAAAGACAAATCATGTCTGAAATCCATCATCTCTATTGCTAATACCTGCCTTGAGTTAGGACACTGGCCTAACCACTTCAAAAAATCAATGACAATTATCATTCCAAAGCCTAACAAATCTTTCTTACAACTTACTGAAATCCTTTAGACCAATTGTTCTCCTTAATACTATGGGAAAATTAATTGAGAAGGTCATCAGAGAAAGGTTGCAATTCCAAGTTGTATCAAACAACTTCATTCATCAAAGCCAACTGGAAGGATTAAAGTTCAAATCCACCATAAATGTGGGTATAGCTCTCACTCATTTTATTTGCATAGGGTAGATCAGAAACATGTCAACCAGCACTTTAGTATTTGACATTGCTCAATTCTTCCCATCACTAAATCATTGCCTTCTCTCCTTAATTCTGGGCAAAGCCAGGTTTGAGTCAAGAGTCATTAACTTTTTCTCAAATTACCTAGTTAACAGAAAGACCAATTATTCTTGGAACAATTTTTCTTCTCATTTATTTGATGTTAATGTGGGAGTGGGCCAAGGCTTGGCCCATTCTTCTATACTTCCTGTTTTATATTTTTCTCTGTTTCTTCATATTCTTGAAAAACACTTAAAAAATCTAGATTTAAAAATTTCTACTTTATCCTTTGTTGATGACAGTCTTTTCATTACTCAAAGTAAATCTTTCCAAGTTTCCAACACTCAACTTTTTAGTAGTTACAATGTAGCTTCTAAACTTCTTTCCAAGTTCGGTCTTCTTGTAAAACATTCAAAAATTGAAGTCTTTCATTTTTCAAGATCCTATGGCACCTTCAACCTTCCTCCCCTTGACCTATTATCTATTGGAGGCCCTTCACTCATCCCAAAGGACACTTAGAGATATCTAGGCTTTATTTCTGACAGAAAGTTCTGTTTTTGTCAACATATCAACTTCTATGCTAACAAGGCCATCTTTACTGTATATGAAGATACTTGGCAATTTGACAAGAGGTTTGAATCTCCAGCAAAAACACCTTTTGTACAGAAGCTGTGCTCTCCCTATAGCTCTGTACAGATTTCAGTTATAATACTATTCCAAAGCTTCTATATTGTATTCTCTAAAACCACTAGAAAACCTTCAAATACAAGCAGCTATATAGATATTAAGAGCTTTCAAAACAGTGCCATCATTTGGATTAGAAGCAATTGCAGGTTTTATCCTAATCCACCTATACCTTCAAAAACTCAGTGGAAGATCCCAACTCAGAGTGCACACTCTTCCTGTTAATCATATCCTTAGATCACTAATAAATAACAACTCTAACAGAACTTTGTCTTCCTACTTCCTCTCACTTAGCTTCTTAACTAAGCACCAACATGGCCTCATCAAAGGCCACATCATCAATATGGATAATAGGTTCAACAAGGTCTTTCCCTCATTTGATCCTATCAACCCTGAATTCCAACCTAGTAATAGAATCATTGACAATTTTTCTAATTGTATTTCTTTCCATTTATTTAGTAAATATAACAATCATACCTTTGAAAAATGCATTTAACAACTTAATGCTTTAGCAATTGAATCCTCCAATTCTCTGACCAATGCACTCGTAATAATGGATGCCAGCATCAAGAATAATGTTGCTGTGTCTATAGCTTATATCCATGTCCACAATAAGCTAATGGTCATAACTCTTCACCACACCATCAGTGTTACAAGCTCTAAAGCCAAATTCTTTGCCATTAGATGTGATATCATCCAAGCTATCTGCTCACATGAAATATCCAAAATCATCATTGTTATGGACTCTATCCATGCAGCAAAAAAGATCTTTGATCCATCTTTACATTTGCTCCAAAAACAAGCTGCTTTTATACTTAAGGATCTCAGAGAGTTCTTTAACCATCACCATGAAAACATAATTGAATTCTGGGAGTGTCTGAGTAAAAGCAACTGGAAGCTTCACAAAGTTGTTGATATTAAAATAAAGTCATTCAATCTTGCTCCTCTTTGCCAAACAAGAACTTCTGGGATTTCAGCAGAAAATTAGAATACAATGACATTATCAACAAATGGAAGATGATGTTCTAAGTATCAGACCTTAAAGGAAGTAACTTCCTAGACCTTGTTGACAGCAATGACAAAATTTTGAAACTCACCTATAGCAAGGGTGGTACATAGCTACAATACTTTGGCCATTCAAACATGCTGTGTGCTAGAGTAACAAGAGCAATAACAAATCATGCTCCAATAGGAGAATACTGGCTCTGATTTTTCCCCAGTGAAGAGTTCAGTTGTCTGTATAGCCTTTATCCTATTAAATTGAGACAACACATTCTTCATGAGTGTAAAAGATTTAACAAGTATTGGAATCCAAGAAGGGATTCAATTGCTTACTCCATCCAGTTCTTAGATAGAAATCTGAAAGCATTTACATTTTCATCTTCATTGACTTAGATAGTACATCTAGTCTTTTCTCATTCTCATATTCTCTTTTTTCTTTTTTTCTTTTCCTCCATATTGGACTAGTTATTATGTATATAGTTACAAAGTAGCTACCATGGTCTGCTACTGTGCTCTATGTAATAAATTGTTGATTTAAAGAAAAAAAAACTAAACAATATACAAATTAACAATAAATAATTAAATAAATAACTAACTAACTAAATATACTTAAAAAAGTTTTATTAATGGGTAATAAATTGTAAATAATAAATTTTGATAGTAATAGCATGAATAATTTGTTATTTTATTTGAAAAAATCTTTTACAGTTGGATTATTTTGTTGTAGGTAGGTTTGATCCCTGCTAAGTTCTGCTAAAACTTTGTTTGATTATTTATTTAATCAAATTCTTAAAAACCCTCTATTAAGGTTAAGGTTAGGATATTACTATTTTAATTAAGCTTTAGTAGTTTATTTTATTATGTTTTAATAATTCTTTCAAAAGTAAAATTAAAGGACAAAAGCTGGTTAATTTTGAAATTGTTTAGATTATTTTAACTTCCCAAGTTTGAAAGCTGATTACAATTTTTTGTTAAGATTATTCTTCTGATGATTTTCTCATACTATTCAAATTACTTTAGTAGTTTTTATAAATTTATAATTGTTTATATAGATGAAGGAGTAATAAAATTAAAACAACTCTTGGCATTGACAACCCAAGAAATACAGTAAAAACTTCTTGTTGAGTTCTCTTGTAATTCCTACAAGACTCTTGTGCTATAAGACTACTTAATAAGCTACTTACCATTATAAATTAGTGGTTGTTATAACATAACTCTAGATTAAAGACAACTGAAACAGATGAACTTAGTTCAAGTGTTAGGATAAAAAAACTCACATATTGAGTAATATAAGAGAACTCAATAGAGTTTCTACTCAACTTTACATATTTTAGTTTGTTAATTTATACTAGTCTACTTTAAAGTAATGATTAGGAAATTTTATAATATTCAATTAGGTCATATAACTGTGTGACTGTCATATGTTATATTATAACATGTTTCTTATCCAAGTCTATAAAAGAAAAAAGAGAAAACTAAGTTATAAAATTCAAAAATAAAAATAAAAAAGTAACTAAGTCTACTTTGGTAAATTCTGATATTAGACTAGTTTTTTTTATATAATTTTTCTTTTGCTATTTTATATTATATGTCAAAATTCCAATCTCTAAATATTAATATTTTTCATAGCAGAATTACTCTCATTCTTAAACCCTATAA
Organism: Leucocoprinus gongylophorus; assembly: GCA_022457215.2. Classification (NCBI taxonomy): domain Eukaryota; kingdom Fungi; phylum Basidiomycota; class Agaricomycetes; order Agaricales; family Agaricaceae; genus Leucocoprinus; species Leucocoprinus gongylophorus. Next base: position 17,749 of record JAJOHK020000233.1, on the reverse strand, counting down.
GTAATATATCTTCTATAGCAAAGTTGCTTTTTTCAAATTCAAACTCTATAAGTACTCAGTCTTTCATAGTAGAGTTTATTTCTATCCAAAACTCTGAACTCTGTTAGTGTCTTACTACAGATTATTTTAATCAAATATCTGTCTAGCTTAGCTAGGTATAAACACTAATCTTACACAATGTAGAGAACTACTAAACTATGTAGTAATAGTACTACTTAAATATCCAAGTGTTTTAGATATTTCTTATAGTATTTAAGGACTGGAAAATATTTTGTAATCTTTAGTCTGATAATTGACTAGAGTTTTTATCACTCTTAATAGTAATATACTTATTTCTATCAGTATTTGATTCCATTCTCCACTATTAAAAGTTATGATCAAGCAATAAGTAGACAATACAGTGTATAAGTCTCTTTATAGTAACTATTAAGAAATAAAAAGATGTTCTTGAAAAAACAAGAAAAATATAAGAAGATTTCTACTATAAGATACTGACTAATATAATGTAAGAATAATACAAGACATTATAAATGTGAACATTATGTCTAATATATTCTACATAAGGTAAGTATCTGTAAAATATAAAGATAACAACTATTCTAAGTATTTTAGTTATTATCACTTGAGTTTCAGTATTGAGATAAAAAAGAAAATCTATATTAGAATTAAATATAAGAAAACTCAATAGAGTTTTTACTACAATCTAGTTTATATCTTATACCACTAATATTAGTTTGCACACTATCTATCACTATCCTACTATAAAGTATGACTAAAATCTTATATTAAGTTCTAATTTATCATATAATTATATGACTGACTGTGATTTTGTAATCCAAAAATATACTTCTGTTATGCTCTTTGTAACTGTGACAGTCACATATAACTTTTGTTATGCTCTTCTATTTTATTTAAGTCCAAATCTTAGATGATATTTAAGAGTAAAAGTCTGCAGAGTTAGATAGAGTTTGAATCAGACTATATGTCAGAGTTAAAGGCAGTGAACCTAACTTTTTTATTTTCTTTACTATTTTATTTTATTTTCTATCTATTTTATTTTTAGACTTAGGATTAGGATTTATTATGACATTACAAACTGTCACAAATCTGTCACAAAGTCACATGATAGTGTCACAAGTTATGGTCACAAAAAATTATAAAAAATATTACAAACTTCATTTAGCTTGTATTTCTACAACTAGTAAACCAATTTTTACAAACTAAGTTGCACTGGAAAGCTCCAAATGAGGACTATCTACACATATGTAGAATGCACAAAAGCAATAACAAACAGCCAAAATATTAGACCATCAGTAACTATAAAAGTGTTGTTGGTTATTATCTTAAAAATAACTAAATAGATTTTTATAATCAAAGTTGTATGGGAAAGTACTCATCAAATGGTTTCTCATAATATATTATATATCATATAATAATCAGTATTCATAGAGATACAAACATATCAATGTAGTGATATAATTAGTTATTTTCTAAAATTAGCCTAACATCTGCTATGACAGATAATAGCTCTACCAGATATGAGTTTTGATCATATAATAGAAATAGCTTGCACAAAACCATCACTATTTTGTATAAATACTTTTATGTCTAAAGATTAGATCTTAGATATTATAAGTCAATTGGTAAAGTATAAAGATATAGAATAGTATTTACAACTATGTATACCTATTGATTATAAGCAATACATATATCATTCTAAAGAAAACAATAAAAACATAAAGAAGCCTCTACTACTATATAAGACACTAGCTAATTATACATAAGGTTAAGATAAGATATAGCATAGAATAAGTCATGAATAAAACTAACTCTAACATATGTCCAGTATAAGATATACTTTTGTAAAATATAAGGTTATTGATTGTACAATTGTAATATTAGACTTAACAACATCATTTATCATTTTTTTTAATTCAACAATTTATTACATGGCACGTGGTGGTAGACCATGATAGTTACTTCATAACTACATACAGGAAAAGCAAACTAACAGGGAGCTAAAATGAAAAGAGAAAAAGAAAAAGGAAAGAAAGAAAAAGAAAAAGAGAAAAACTAGTTGAAAAAGAAGAAAAGAAAACACAAAATGAAGTTCTACTTGGCAAAATACGTTAATTGTCTGCAAATGCAAAAGCATTAGGATTGAAGATCAAGAATATAATGAAATGGTTCAAAGAATCTCTTCTTGGGTTCCAATAACTGTTAATTCTCTTGCACTCATGAAGAATATGCCTCCTTGATTCAATAGGATAATCATTGCAAGGACATTTAAAGTCCTCGTTGGGGAAGAATCTTAACCAATATTCTCCAATAGGAGCATGGTTGGTGATGGCTCTTGTAGCTCAAGCACAAAGCAAATTGGAATGGCTGAAGACTTGTAGCCAAGGACCTCCTTTAGTGTATGCAGGTTCAATAGTGTTGAAGTTGTCATCTAAAAGGTCCAGGAAATGCTTTCCTTTTCCATCCGATGCTTGAAAGGTCATTTTTCATTGGTTGATAATATCATCACTATCAGATTTCTTGCAATAATCCCAAGATATTTTGCAAGGGTAAGAGGGGATAGGATTGAACGACTTGGAATCTTTATCAACATCCTTGTAAAATCTCTATTTAAGACAACTAGGGCATTCCCAAAATTCAATGAAATTTTTGTGATTTTTGTTAAAGAAATGATGCAGCTTATTATGAATGGCCATGGTGTGAGATTGGAATGGATGTGATTTGCTGTCAAATATTTTCTTTGCAACATGGATGGAATCAGTAATGACGATGATTTTAGGCATGTTTTCTTTGATATAGGCTTGATTTATGCCACATCTAATAGCAAACAATTCCGCTTCTGTGCTTGTTATGAACACAGCATGATGAATAGTTTTGATGAGAGGATGATTGGCTATGTGTAAGTGTGATATAGATGTAGTGATGTTGTTCTTGATGCTAGCATCTGTTATAACAAAGGCTGTGGTTGGGGAAGAAGAGATTTGAAGGACCATTTCATCAAGTTCCTAAACACGAAAATTGTCTTTTTCTTTTTTATTAACTAGATTAAAAGGAAAGTAATCAGAAAAATTGTCAGTTAAATGAAAACCTGGAGTAAATTCCTAGCTGAGAGGAGAGAAAGATGGGAAAATACTATAGGCCTTATTGCATGAGTCAATAAGATGGCCTTTGGTGATGTTCTTTTGTTGACTCATAAGGGAGCTGACTGTGTGAGGATTGGGTTTTTTGAACGAATTGGGTACATTGTCCATTAAGTCTCTGATGATATGGTTAGAAAGTAGCTTGAAGGAACAAATTTGAGATCTTCTAGCAAGTTTTTGAAGATGGAATTTAATTGGTATAATTCCAGTGATTGCTTTAATTTCTTCTGTTGGCGAGGTTTTGAAAGCCACTAAAATCCAGATAGCAGCTCTTCTTTGCATTTTGTCCAAGATTTTCATATAGTACAACATAGGAGCTTTGTTATAAAACCAAAGTTGAAGACCATACAGAGCTATAAGAAGAATGCAGCATCTGTACAATTGTCGTTTTTGAATGGGGTTTATTCCTCGAGATGAATTTCCCAGTAGCTTCATACATTTGACTGTTGAAATTGCTTTGTTCAAATAATAGTTGATATGTTGATGAAACATTAGTTTTCTGTCAAAGATAAAGCCCAGGTACTTCCAAGTATTCTTAGGGCACAAAGTGGGACCCCCAATTGGTAATAGATCTAGAGGTGGAGGATTAAAGATTCCATGTGATCTATTGAAATGGAAAATTTCAGTTTTTGTATATTTAATGACAAGACCAAAATTGTCAAGAAGTTTAGAAAGTACATTATAACTACAAAAAAGATGTGTATTGGACATGTCCAAGGATTTGTTTTGCGCAACAATGAGACCATTATCTACAAACAAAAGAATGGAAATAGAAATTTTTAGATTTTTAAGACATTTTTCAAGAATATATAAAAACAGAGTGAGATATAAAGCTGATAAGATGGGAGAAAGAGCAAACTCTTGGCCTACTCTGACATTGATCTCAAAATCAGGGGAATGTAAGTCATTCCAAATGTAATTCGTTTTCCTCTTGACTAAGTAGTTTGTGAAGAAAGAGGATACTTTAGACTCGAGACCTGCCTTCTTGAGAATGAGAGTGAGAAGTTGGTGATTGAGGGAAGGGAAGAATTGTGAGATGTCAAATGCAAGAGTACTTGTTGTTTTGTCTTTGGCCCATCCTGACTGAATGATGTGAGTGAGCGCTATACCAGCATTCATAGTGGACTTGAATTTTAAGCCACCTAATTGACTTGGGTGGATGAAATTGTTGCTTGCAACTGTGAATTGAAGTCTTTCTGCAATGACTTTTTTGATGAGTTTCCCTAAAGTATTCAATAGGACAATGGGTCTAAATACCTTTGGTTGGTCGTATAATGTCTCATTGGGTTTGGATATAATAATTGTAGACGAATACTTGAAATAGTTTGACCAATGTCCTAACTCAAAGCACGAATTTGCAATGTTGATGATGTTGATGAGGCAATCATCTTGGTTGATGATGAACTTCAAATGATGCCAGGTTAGTTTGTCAGGTCCAGGTGCTGACGAGTCATTGCAATTGCTGATCACTTGTTTGAATTCTACTTTTTTTCTTCTTCTAATATCTGCTCCTATTCTTAGTTTTCTACTATAATTTTATATAAATAACAGTACCTTTGTTACTAAATATACTTTATTATTAACTACAAACTCAGCTATTACTAGTTATTCTAGCCAATCCTTTTGTCTATGATCTACAAAGAACCAGAAACATCATTCCAACTCCTAATTCATTTGTTTAGTCTGTCTATTTGTTTGTAGGTGAAAGGATATTGACAACTTTATTTCAATTCCTAACATTTTATTTAACTTCTTGGTTAACTCTACTACAAACTGTGGTCTTTTGTCTGAAATAATACTCTTTACCAATCTATACAACTATAACTTTTATATATTATCTCTGAACAACCTTGCTAATTTTTCTGCTGATGTTCCTTCTATTGTTACTATAAAATGTGTTATCTTAAACAATCTATTACATACTGCCAAAATCACATCTTTCTTTACTACTAATAGCAACTTAATAAACTAGTACTTCTGTTCTATTTTTCATTCTTTGACACAGATCACATTTATCTACATATTTTCCAACATCTTTTGTTATCTCTGGTCACTAGTAATTTCTTATCACCAACTTTATCATCTTCTATCTTCTATTTCTCTCTATATTCTACCACTAGTATATTACCACTAGTATATTATGATATAACTGAATAATTTCCACTTTTGATACATATATTTTTTCTTCCTTCAATATCAAATTCCCTTTTACTTGCCATTTGTCTCCTCTTAGTATTTTTACTTCTTGTTACATCTTATAGCATATAAGCTAAAACTAACAGTTATTTTGCTTTGTCTTCTATATTTTTGGATAACATATAATTACTTAGTTCTAGACCTTTGAGATGCTTTCTCTGGATCTTAAATAACAAGGTGTAAACTGCATCTAACACTTTTATCTTTTTTATCTCTACTGCTCTGATTATTTCTTTGTTTTTTTCTCTAGCTATTTTCATTTTTTCTACTATATTTACTTCAAGTCCTTCTATTGTTATTTCTGCTAAGCTACAAATCTATTCTTATTTTATTAATTTTTAGTTTTTGTTGTCTTTTTCTACTCCTACTTTTTAATCTAGTCTTCTACTCAGTCTATCTGCCTTCTTTATTGTTGTTTCTAACATATGTTTTAAGATGAAATTGAATCTTAACAGATAAAGAGCCTATTTTGCTTGTCTGCAATTTAATTTCTGTGCTTTTATAAAATATTCTAAGTTCTTATGATCAGTTTAGACTTCAAACTTAAACTTTGTACTCTTTAACAAATTTCTCTAGTTTTCCAATCCTCTAATAACTACTAACATCTTTTTTTTATTATGGATTTCATAGCTCTTCTCTATCTTATTGAGAGATTTTGAAAAATATACTATAGGTCTCCATTGTTCATCCTCATACTTCATAGATAAAACTCCTCCTGTAGTATAACCTAATGTATTTACTTCTATCCTCATTTTTTTAATTTAAATCTGGTACTGCTAGTACTAGTTTTTTTGTGAACTTCTCCTTTAGCTTCTTAAATTGCTTCTCCATTCAATTCCACTTCTAATCTCTTTTTACTAGATCATGCAATAATCTAGCTATAGATATAAAATCTTTAATAAACTATCAATAATAATTGGCTAGTCCCAAAAACTTCTGTATATCCTCAACTTCTTTAGAAGTTAGCTAATCTAACACTCCTTTTACCTTTTCTTTTATCTTAATTCCTTTCAGTCTAATCACTATTCCTAAAAATCCTACTTCTCTGATCTTTCACTTGTATTTTCTTGGTTTTACATATAAGTTATTTTCGACCAACCTTTTTTTATTACTTCATTATATCCCTCTTCTTCTTCCATTCCTACTATAATGTCATCAATGAAACTTGCTACTTTTCCAGTATTGATCAAGTTCTATAGGATTTTGTTTATTATAGTTTGAAATGTTGTTAGAGAATTTGTAAGCCCAAAGAATATTACAGTTGGTTCAAATAACTCTTCCAGCATTATAAATACTATCTTCTACTCATCTTCTTTCTTTATCCATAAATTATTATAATCTCATCATAAATCTAATTTAGTAAATACTTTTTTTGTACCAATATTTTCCATAATATCCAAAATTCAAGACAAAGGGTAATTGTTCTTAATAGTCCATTCTTGATCTTGATTTCCATTATGTAGAGTGATAGAAATATTATGTGGGTAAGGAGACAGAAGGTCCATAGGAGAGAGTAATAAGTTTATATGAAGTGTATAGTGAAGGTATTCATTTAAATACCTATAGTTTTATATTATATGCTTCTTACCATTTTTTTTTCCTACAAAAAATACAGGTACTGTTTGAGGTGATTTTAAGAGTCTAATATACACTTTCCTCAGTTGTTCTTCAATGAACTTATGTACTTCTTCTCTCTTCTCTCTTGATAATGAATATATCTTTCCCTTCTTGGCACAAATTCTTTCTTCACTTCTATTGGATGATTCCACAGCTTTTTTGTTAGCATTCTCTCACTTGTTTTCTTTCTAAAGATATAAATCCATTTGTGGAATCTTGAAGGAACTAATTTCTTGGCTTCTTCCTCTGACTTTGCTACTTCTTTCTCTTTAACCCAAATCTTCTATTCTTCTGCCACTCTTTTTACTTTTATTATTCTCTCCCTTTTTGGTTCTTTTCTTTCTGCTTCTACTTCTTCTTCTTTTCTTTTTTTTCTTTTTTTTCTTTCTTCTCCTCTTCTTTTTGTTTTTGATATCCTAGTTTTCTCTGCTTTGGCCTTCACCACTTTCCATACTTCTCTGGACATCTCATCATATTTACCTTCTGTCCTCCAGTCAATTTCAGGATTGTAATAAGCAAGCTATAGTATTTCCAAAATTACACTCTACTTCTGATCTCTAATCACATCAATCTCTGTCCTCTCTCTATATTCCTGGTAATAAATATTCACTTCTACCATATACTCAATAGATCTTTTCTTATTAAGAGAACCATCCACATTTCTCACATTATATCAGCCTTTCAATTTTCTCTAGTTTAAACCCTTACTTCTTAGCAAACTTCAGGCTTATGACTAATATTATTACATTACTATCCAATAATACCTTTACTATTACTTCTTCCTGTGTATTAATTCTTTTAAGTCCAATCTTTACTGCTACTTTTCTTAGCATATTTTCTTTGTCAAGATTATAACAGAATGTATTTTCTATTACTCTACTGAATATTGCAAACCTATTGTTACTAAAGTCTAATTGAGGACCATTAAGCTCACCTTCTCTTTTAAATGTTTGTTATTTTTTTAATAACTAATTCTCTTTCCTTGTTTGACTATCCTTAAATCTCCTACAATTGTAATTATAGTAATTTCTCTCTCTATTTACATCCATAGTATATGGGCTGTGTCTTAGCACCAATTCTGTCTACTACCATGGATTCACTACAACTGTGTTTGTTCTTTTTATCCCTTCCATTGGTATAGGCCCTGCCAATGCCTGCTGAATTTCTTGTCTTGAGACTATGGCAACTATTGCTATTATACCCTACTAATATTTGTTGATATATTTAACCTTAGTACTAAAGACACCATCTCTTTTTGTCCTCTCAATCCTTCTTCTTCTCTTTTGCTCTTTTTCCAATACCTATCCAAATTAATAGCTTTCTTATACTATTAGAGTTGAAAGTAGTAGACTTAACTTTTTTCATTTTTTTTTCTATTTTATTTTTATTTTTCATTTCTTTTTATTAGAATTAGGGTTTAGTATGACTGTCACAAACTGTCACATGTCACACAAAAGGATGTAGAAGATTCTAGAACAATAATGTTATCCCACATATCAAAGGTATGTAATACATATAGCTTTTAGGATAGGCTAAAGTTAGTATAGTATAGATTAGTAGTCTAGTATATATAAGGCAAACACTTTGTACTTGGAACTCCATTGAGTTCTCTTGTATAATTCCTATACAAGATTCTTCTTTTGACTTAACTATAAGTCTTAAAGTTATAACATATACTACTGTTTATTATTTCTAGTGGACATTCTGATTCTATCAGTTTTTATTTAATTACCCTATTTATTTCTTGCTTAAACTTCTCTATATATAAATAGTTATCTTTCATATCTACTTTTCTTTACTACTTTTCTAAACTCTTGTATAAATTCCTCTGTTTTTAGCTTTTGTTCTATCTTTTTTAATTTCATTACCTTTATTGTTTTATTATTCCCTCCTCCAAACTCTTATCTTAGGTTAGTAAGAAAGTATTTTACTATTGCAAACTTAAAGCTCTCATTCTCTAAATCTTCTATAATATTCTCCTTCCAAATATTAGCCAACTCTCTTTATATATATAACAAAATTTATTATATCTGTTTTTCTACTAATATATCTTTCATCTTTATCCTGATATAAAACTTATATGCCATCAAAAACTCTAAGATCTTATTTATATTTCCATTGAATATTAGTAGCTTGGCTATATTTATATCTAACTTAGCATTGGGTCTAGAAACCTCTGCCACTACTTTTTTTTCTGCTTTTTCTTCTCTTCTTTCTAGTAATAATTATAACACTACAATCTACTCCTTTTGCTGCCTTATCTGAGTCAAAATTTAGTTGAAGTTGTGCTGACTTATGTTATTATAAAAAGAGAGGAAATAAATTGGTAATAGTATCAAGAGTGGTAGTGTAAGAAAGAAGATATGTATAAGAGTAAAGAAGAGAAGCCAGTATTGCTCTCACTCTCAGAATCATACTCTGAACTTAATGCTATCTCAGTAGATGCTAGTAGGTACTCTTTTTATTCTATCTCACACTGTCTACTAACTACTGCCCTAGTGAAAATATAAATAGTTTTGACCTAAGAAAGTTATTCTATTCTAGACAGTGCTTTAAGAGCTACTACTATTCTCTTATATAAACAGATAACAAGTAGATCTCATAGTACAGAACTTTGACACAGAAAATGCTATCTATTATATTTACTCAAGATTATATATCTACAAAGCACTAGTGAGCTTTAATGCAATATAAAAACTAGGCTTTTTTTATTTAGCTAGTATATCCCTTAAGCCTAGGGTCCAGCTATTTTTCTTGACTAAAAAGTAGTATTGCTCCTAGTTGAGAATGATAAAAGAGTAAAAAGAGATAAATAGAAAAGGCTCTGAGTTGAATGGTCTCAAGAATAGATATTAAGTTCTAATATTACAACTCAAGACTCAATGATAAGTCAAAAGAAAAACCCTGTATAGAGTTTACACAAGAGAACTCAGTAGAGTTCTAAGTACAAAGTATCTATCTTATACATGCTAGACTAATAGTCTATACTACACTAAACCTAGCCTACTCTAAAGAACATATGTTATCCATAAGGTCAATATGTAGTAAACATGCTATATGATGTCATTGTTCTGGAACCTTTTTTGTCCTTCTATATGACATAGTGTTATATCATATGACAATTTTTAATAGTCATGTGTGATATTATACTAACTTTTAACTCTAAGTCCAAAAAATAATAAAATGAATGGGAAAAAAATAAAATGAGAAGAAAAATAAAATAAACTAAGTCTATTGTTTTCAACTCTGATATCTCACATATCTCTCTATTAACTTCTCATCTGATCATTCTTTGAACACTAAGTTTTTTATACTTAACATCATCTTCTTTTTCTTTTTCTACTCTTCTGTTTTTTTGCTTTCTTTATTTGCTTGTCTTCTCATCTCCTTTTATGCTTCTTTATTACTACTTCTACTTCTTCTTATACTTTTTTAACTCTTTCTGTGAACTCTACTACTTTTTCTACCTTTCTTTTCTTTCTAATTATCATATTCTAATCCAGTTACATCTGTCCCAACTTATAGATAACACTCTCTAACTCATTCACATTTCCAAACTTCTTCTAGTGCAGATCAATTTTTTTATTCTATCTTGAATGTTTTTACTAAACTTCTTAATAACTCTATGAATCTCTATCCCAACATCTAGGGACTATTCAGAACTAAGATAACTCACTTACAGTCTCTATTTTTAGATAACTACCCTAGGTAAAATACTTATTATATAAACTAGTAGTTACACTGTAAATCCTATCCTGAAAATCAACCAAAACTGATACTGTCTTCTAATATTGTTGATAATACATTATATTATCTTCTGGTGGATTTGTTGTAAGAGGACCTAAATTTTTGGCAGGGCTCACTAATACTAAACTTCATAAGCTTTCTTATAGGCTTTATTATCCTCAGTCAAACTCTACTACATACCAGTGCACTTTCTTACTTTTAGTCCAAGCTTAAACTAGCTCCTTCTAATTATTATCAAATGTACTCTTTCTTTTTAGGTAATATTCTAGATAATTCTACTTAGGTTTCTAACCATTTGCACACCATTATTCTGTAAAATAGTAATATATAGTAGGATATTTAGAACTGTATCTCTCTTTGGAAAACCTTATTCTATTTTCTTAGATTTTTGTGAAGATGAATAGTATTTGATTATTTATACACTTAGGTTTTCCTGAAGTTGTTAGAATTAAAGATAGTAGACTTTGTTTTTCTTTTATTTTTTCTTATTTTCATTTTCATTTCTATTTATTTTTCTATTTTAAACTTAGGATTAAGGAATAGTGTGATATAATATATGATTGTCACAAAATGTCACACTTTGTGACACTCTGTCATATATCAGTCATGGTCATACAATCATGTGTTATATGAAAAGACATAGAAGGTTCTAGAATAATAATATTTTATAACATTGATCTTATGGATAATGCATAGCCTTTAGAGTAGACTAGATATAGTGTTGCACAGACCACTAGCTTTATGTATATAAGGTAGATGCTTTGTACTTGAAACTCTATTGAGTTCTCTTATATAAATCTTATATAGGGTTCTTTTTTTAACTATACTTTAAACCTTAAATTGTAACAGTTATAATCTTTACTATATCACTGTATTCTTTGTCCAGTTGCCCTACTAAGTAACTCTTTTAAAATATGTAACTAATATGACTAGCAGAGATACAGCATATAAGCTGAAGCCAAAGATTGTTTTGACATTTATATTTTATATATCAAGATAATACATACTTGTTAATCTGACTTCTGGGAGCTTATTAATAGGTCTTAGATATCAAGGTATAAATTATATCTAACAATAAACTCTGATATTACCAACCATTTTATCCAATCCTTTTGTTTATAAAAACCTAAAATATTGTTCTAATTTCTAGTTCATTCTCTCTATCTGCTTATCTATCTGAGAGTGAAAAGTAATTGATACTATACCCAGCATCTTGTTTGATTCCCTAGTTATATCTGCTACAAACTGAGGCTATCAAACTGAGATTACACTTTTAGAAAGATTATCCAACTTTCACATATTCTCTCTAAGCAACCAGATCAATCTCTTTGCTTTTATTTCTTTTGCAGCTGCTACAAAATATGTCATTTGAAATAACATATCACACACTACCAGTATTGTATTCTTCTCTACCACAAAAGGTAACTTAGTGATAAAATCTACTATTAGATATATTAATAATTTCTCTGAAACTTCATTTGGCATTAGTTTTTCTGCTAGACCCTCAGTGTAATTATTTATCTATTAATACAAATTACAAAATTCCACATATCTTTTTATATTTTTAGTTACTTATGGCTACCAATGATTTATTGTAACCATTTCTGTTATTTCCATTTTCTCTCATGTTCTGCTATTGGAGTATCATAGTGTAATTTTCATTCTAAGTCTCTTATCTTTTGATCTATACATTTTTCTTTATTTTAATACCAGATCATCTCTTATTTCCCACTCCTCTCCTCTCAACACCTTAGCTCCTATCTTCTTCATCTTTTTTATCACTTTTACTACTTTTTTACTCTTTACTCTTATCTTTATTTTTCAATAACTCCATTTCTGGTTCTTCTACAACTACTTCTCCCAAACCTCTCACCTATTTCTCCTTTATCAATTTTTGATTTTTATTATCATTTTCTACTTCCACCTTCCAGTTCAGTCTCTTACTCAATCTATTTGCTTTCCCCATCCTTACTTCTAGCACATGCTTTAGTATTCTAATTTTTTATGGTCAGTTCAGACCTCAAAATTTAATCTAGCACCTTTTAGCAGAATAATAATCTATCTAACTTATATAATAATGTACTCTGCTTGAGATAGTAACTAAGGAATAGTATTATGATCCTAAGCTTGGCTCAGGTTACAACTTAGGCAAAGACTTGAGAAAAGAGCAAGGAGATAATCAATTAGTAAAGCATAAAAATCCAGGATTGTATTTACTACTATATATACATATAGACTATAAGGAATAGTTAAGGTATCCTTGAGAAAACAATAAGAAAATAAGAAAAACATGAGAAAACCTCTACTACTATATGAGTTGCTAGCTAATACTATATAAAAAGGATATAAGATGTAGTTACTATAAGTCAGAAATAAAACAAACCCTAACATATGTCCAAGTCATGTTAAATATAAGATAAATATCTATAGAGCATGAGATAATAATCATAATAATACTCTCATTTTAATGTTTATATCTACATGAACTTGTTCAATCTAAAAATACTAAATCTCCAATCACATATAATGCTACTAATTTCTTAGTAGGTCCAATAACCATTATCTCTTTTAAGATCAATACTATGAAGAATGGTTCATATGGCAGTCTTTCCAAATATATTTTAATTGGAAATCTTTAACAACTTGTATTTGAATTGTGTTTCTGTTTTATAAATTCAACTGTGATTTTGTTTCTGTATTGAGTATTCTTTTCTCTATCTAGTTGAATGGATTTGTAGTGAGCTAGGAGAAGAAATGGTATAGTCTTTACTGGGAATTGTAATATCTTTAATGTTTTTTCTAGATTGTCAATTTCTTTTTTTAATAGTATTGGTTCTGGTTTTGGTAGTCTGCTTGATTCTGATAATATAGCATATAGTTTGTAAAGAAATGCTTCCTTGTTTTGAATAACATCTTTTTTGTTTTCCTTTTTCTTGAGGTATTTCTTGAGGTGTTTAATACATTTCTTAATAAACCTTCTTGTAATACTTTGATATATTTATCTACTGCTTCTACTTTTTTTCCTTTGCATTTATTCAGTTCATTATATAGATTTCCTCTGTTTGTAGTAAAATAGTTTTGATATCTGCCAACTGATTATTTGCTACATCAGCTAACTTGATGATATTTTGAATCTAAAGTTGAATATTTACCATATTTTCCAATCCTCAAATTATTTTGTGGTATTTCTTTGTCTGGTCTTTCTTTTCTTTGTTAAGGATTATGATAAGGTTCATGTTGTCAACTATATGAGTAATGTAGGAGTTGGAAGAGAAGGGAGCAGTTGTGAACTAACATGTCTTGGATTTCTTTAATGCTGGTTGTGCTTGAAAATGTCATTTTGGAGTTTTATTTCTCTTTTTCATAGGTTTTATCTCAAAAGCTTTGTCCAATAGTCTTGAATTGCTTTCTTAGCATGTGGTAACCCTGTTCTTACTATCCATTAGTCATGTTCATTTCCATATTCCTTCCAATGAACTAAGAATTGCATGCAGTGTCTTTTTTTCCTATTATTTCATACTTCTTCAATTTCATATTCTTTATTCTTATTGATAATATCTGGTGGTAATGCTAGTTCTATGTACTGTCCCTTGAATTGGAGTTCTTTGCATCATGTTAGCAGGTCTTTATTGAACACATTATGTATTGCCTATTCTTTTGGTAATTTTAGCTGAAATGTCTCTTGTTCAATATCCTTTGTGATTTCAAAAGATCTATATCTTTTTTGGTTTAGCTTCTTTGAAAGTTACTTTGATTGAATATTCTTTTCTTCCAACTACATGTTGTTTCCTTGTTTCAACCCTTGAGAATTTTGTCTTTTCTTGTTGAACTGTTTCTTCATAGCTTTTTTTGCCCTTTTCATTGATGATTTTGCTATTTTCCAGCTTCTCTGTAGTTTCTTAAGAAAAGTCTCCAGTTTTGGTAATTCTGTCTTTATAGTTAGGTCTTCTTTTTATGAATGTCTTCCAAAGTTAAGTTCAAATGGTATATATTCTGTGGCTGAGTGTTTCTTATTATTGTACTGGAATTCTGTTGCTAATAACTATTCTGTTTAATTGTCTTGCTAATAATTAACATAGTGTTGTAAGAATGCTTTAATCTCCTGGTTTATTCTTTCAATTTGACTATTTGTTTGAGAGTAGTACACTATCAATAATGTTTTTTTATTCCTAGAGCCTTACTTAAGTTTTATATATTGTCTTTATAGATCTTGGTTATTTTCTCTAATGATATTACTGTTATTATTACCTTGAGTCTGATAATTTTTATAAATTGATCTACTATGACCATTATTACATCCTTGTTATTTGATCTTGGTAATAGTCCTATGGTATTGATGCTGATTTCCTGCTATGACTCTTAAGATGTTTCTAATAGATGAAGTTCTTCAGCTTTCTTCATATTCTGTTAACATTTTTGGCATTTCTAGACATATTTCTTGATATTGTATCATATTCCTAGCCAGCAATAGTTTCTTTTGATTAATTTGGGTATTCTTTGTTGTCCTAAATATTCTATATTTGCTGGTTTATAGTTCTTCTGTAATATTTGCTCTCAAAATTTCCAGCTAATATAGGCTTTTTCTTTCATGTATACCACTTCATTATTTTTCTATGCTTGTTTATTTCCTTTCTCAAGTTTTGTCTGTACTTTTTGTTTTCTAATACTGTTCTTTCAGATTTCTTCTAATATTACAGTTTCTTCTACTATTAAATTTCTTTTAAACATTGCTATCTTGGCTTTTGTGCTTATTCTCATTTTCCATAATTTGTTCTTAAGCATTTTAATATTCTTGTTATCTTTCTTTATGTTCACTTGATATTTTCTTGACAAAATATCTATTCTCATGTTTGTCTTCCTTAGAATGTGTTATGAAATCATGATCTTTGTCATACACCAAGTCTACCTATCCTAAAGACATATTTCCACAGTAGTAATAACTCTCTAACATGTTCAATAAAAGTTTATCTTTCATATAACACATTCTCATGGTGGTACTTATTGAACTTGATTCCTAGTGTTCAATAGTAGCATACTACTATCGGTATTCAACTTTCTTTTGAACTTTATCAAATTATCTGAAGTTATGACCATATAGCAGACAGATAGCATAGTATATAAGCTGAAGCCAAAGTTATTTTGACAAGTTTATATCACCAAGCTTTTTGTATGGAGTTTACATACTCTATATATCTCTAAGCTGATCTTCTAGGCTTTTATCTTTTAGTATAAACTATATCTGACAATTTTACAATTTGAGATACTATTTCACTTGTTATTTATTAAACTTAATGGTTTTCTGAAATACTTGAGATTCTTGTAATCAGTTCAGACTTTAAACTTTTCTGTAGCTTCTAATAAGTATTGTCTCTATTTTGTTAGAACTTCCACTATAGCCAATAGTTTCTTATTATATATCTTATAGTTTTTTTTAGTTACTTGCATTGTTTTTGATAAAAATACAATTGGTTTTTTATTCCTAAGATAAAACTTCTTTTATGGTATTTCCTGATATATTAGTTTTTACTCTGAATTTTTCTTCTTTTCTGGATAGAGGGAGTACTAGTTGACTTGAGATATTTTTCTTTAATTCTTCAAATGCATTCTAGTGTTCTTTTTTCTATTTCCAGTATTTTTGCCCTTGAGGTCATTAAAAGATTTTGATATATAACTGAAGTGTTTGATAAAGTATTTATAAAAATTTCCAAATCCTAAGAAGCTTTTATATTGATAGTTGTTTTCCATTTCTTAATAGCCTTGACTTTGTCATTTTTTATTTGTACTTTTCCTCTTCTGACTACTCCTACTAAGATTGGTATTTCTTTGATATTGAAATTCTGCTTTGACTGTTTGAAACAGAGATTATATTTCTCTACCATCTTTAAGAATTGTATAATTATTTCTTCTATTTATTTTTTTGGTCTTGGCAGATATTACAAAGTCATCCATGTAGTCTGTTAATACTTCTTTATATAAGAGCTCTTGGAATATACTATTTATTATTTATTAAAATATTTCCAGTAAATTGTATAATACAAAGTATATCACTTTTGGCTTGAATAGACTCTTGTTGGTCAAGAATGTTACTTTCCATTCATTTTCTTCCTTAATTTGTATGTTGTTGTATTTCCAAGTAAGATCTAGTTTATTAAAGTATCTTGTATCTTTGAGTTTGTTGATTACTTCTTTAATTAATCAAAGTGGCATCTTGTTTTTAATTGTATGTTGGCTCAACTTTCTACAATCCTATACTAATTATAAGGATTTGTCCTTCTTTGGAATATAAAAACATAGTACTATATATCTTGAACTTGATTCTACTATTAGTCTTGTCTTAAGCTATTTATCTAGCTATTGATTTAGAGCTTCATCTTCCTTAACTGTCATTACATAAGCTTTGATATTTAAACTTCCTTGGTACATCTTCCAATGAATTAATTGCATAGTTCTATTCTCTTCTTTCTGGTAATTTCTCAAATTTTTTCTTATTAAATAGATAGATAAATGGTTGAATATATTTCAGTAAGTCTTCTGGATTTGTTAGATCCAGTTCCTTGCCTATTTCCTAGTATTTCTTGTCCATTTCTTCTATTGGATTGATTTTTCTAGTCTTTAATGTAAATGTAATGTCTTAATATTGTGCTTTGCATTCTTTCAGACATTTTGTAAACTATATTGTCTTTTTGTTCCAATTAACTTCTGGATTATGTTTGACCAACCAGTTGTATCCTAAGTGTTATGATGCATATAAGGACTAACATTTTTCTTTTATCTATTTTTCTTGATTTTATATTTCTTTTTATTATTGATAATGAAGAGGCATGTGACTGCAGTCACATGACATATCACATGATGTGATGTCATAAAAGGCTTAGAGCAGACTAGAGTGGTCTAAATGAATAATATTGTCACAAACTTTATTCAGCTTATATCTTCACAACTAGTAGACCAATTTCCACAAACTAAGTTGTGCTGTAGAGCCCCAAATGAGGGCTATCTGCACATATGTGGGATGTACAAAAGCAACAACA
>JAJOHK020000232.1:0-33646 GCA_022457215.2 Leucocoprinus gongylophorus | reverse complement strand
CCTTTTCTTGTCAAATTGCTTTTTCATGTTCTTTTGAGCTTCTTCCATTGACTTCATGGCTTCTTTCCAACTTCTTTGTAATTCTGTAAGAAACCCTTCTAATCTTGGAAATTCCATTTGTGCTACAAGGTTTTCTTTCCATAGATGTCCTCCAAAGCTAAGCTCAAATAGTGTTTGACCAGTTGCTGTGTGTCTTTTGCCATTATATTGGAATTTCACAGCTACTAACCATTCCATCCAATTGTCTTGTTGATAATTAATGTAGTGTTGCAGAAATGTTCCTATTTCCTGATTTATCCTCTCTGTTTGTCTATCTGTTTGAGGATAATATGCTGTTGATAGTTGGCTTGTAGTTCCTAGTGCTTTTGTAAATTCTTCCATGAATTTCAACACAAATTGTAGTTCTTTGTTGTTATGAATTTTCCTTGGAATTCCATACAATTTCCATATTTCATCACTGTAAATCTTTGTTATGTCTTTGGAGAATATATTGGTTATTGTTGTCTTTAGCCTGATTATCTTTGTAAATATGTCCATTATTACCACAATAGCATCCATCCCATTTGATTTAGGTAGTGGTCCAATAATATTGATACTGATCTCTTGCCATGGTCCCTATGATATATTGAGTGAATGAAGTTCTCCAGATTTCTTCTGATGTTGTACTTTGTTCTATTAGTATTTGAAACATTCTTGAACATATTTCTTGACATCTTCTTTGATTTCTAGCCACCAATAGTTTTGTTTGATCAATTCCAACATTCTTGACTGTCCTAGGTAGCCGACATCTGCAGGATTGTGGTTCTCTTGTAAAATTTGTTCTTTAATCTTCCTGTTATTTGGTATGTATATTTGTCCTTCTATATAAATGATTCCATCCTGTTTCCAAGCTAGACCATTTTCTTTCTTCAATACTTGATCTACTTCATGTTCTCTGATATTGTTCCTTCATATTTCTTCTAATATATCTGAACTGTCTATCGTCTTATTCCTTCTTAACAATGTCACTACTACTGTTGTCCTTCTTGTCCATACTTCTTCCTTGAGCAATTGAATGTTCTTGTTGTTATTTCTTATATCCACCTAGTCTTTTCTTGATAGAATATCCACCTTTGTGTTTGTTTTTCCAAGTATATATTGTAAAGTGAAATCATAATCCTGTAATTTTAGATATCACCTAGCCTGTCATCTGTTTAACTTGTGGAGTTCTCTGAAATACTTCAGATTTTTGTAATCTATCCAAATCTCAAATGATTCCATTGCATCCAACAAGTATTGCCGCTATTTGAACAAAGCTTCCATAATCACTAGTAGTTCCTTATTATAGATTTCATAATTTCTCTCTGCTGATTGCATCATCCTGGATAAAAATACTATTGGTTTCCATTTTCCCTCTTATTCTTGAAACAGTACTCCTCCAATAGCATGTCCTAAGGTATCTGTTTCTACTCTGAATTTTTCTTTTCTCTTCAAAAGAGTGAGTACCGGTTCACTTGTAATCTTGTCTTTTAGCTCTTCAAAAGCCTTTTGGTATTCTTCTTCCTATTTCCATTCCTTCTTTCCTTTCAGGTCATGTAATGGCTTCACTATATGACTGAAGTTCTGGATAAATCTTCCATAGAAGTTTGTGAATCTCAGGAAACTTTCTACATCCTTAACTTTTATCAGCGTTTTCCACTCCTTGACTGCTTTGATCTTTCCTTGTTCTATCTTGACTTGTTCTTTTTCAATGATTATCCCTAATATTGGAATTTCTTCCATATTGAAGTCATATTTTGATTGTTTAAAACATAAGTTGTGTTTTTCCACAATTTTCAAGAATTAGATAGCCCTTTCTTCCAGTTCTTCCATTGTCTTGGCTAGTATTACAAAATCATCCATATAGTTTGCTAGTACTCCCTCATGGAGTAATTCTCAGAATATACTGTTCATCATCCTTTGAAATGTTCCTGGTAAGTTGCATAGTCCAAAGTACATGACTTGAGGCTCAAATAATCCTTTGTTTGTCAAGAAAGCTGCTTTCCATTTGTCATCTTCTTTTATCCATATGTTATTGTACTCCCAGATAAGATTGAGTTTATTAAAGTATTTTTCTTTCTTTAATTTGTCAATAACTTCTTCTGTTAATAATAGTAGTGTCTTGTCTTTAATAGTGATCTGATTGAGTTTCCTATAATCTTGAACCAACCATAGTGAACTATCCTTCTTTGGAATATAGAAACATGGTACCATGTATCTTGACTTTGATTCCACAATTAAACCTGCTTTCATTTGTTCATCTAGCCATTGGTTTAATGCTTTCTCTTCTTTAAACATCATTGCATATGCTTTTACATTTAATTTCTTTGGAACCTCTTCTATTAGATTTATCTCGTAGTCTCATTCACGTCATTCTGGTAATTTCTCAAATTTCTTCTTGTTGAACAAATGAATAAAGGGTTGAATGTATTCCAGTAAATCTTCTGGATTCATTTTGTCTGGTTCCTTTTTGATTTTGCTATTATTCTGTTTTGTAGTTTCCATTGCATGTCTTCTTGTTTTGAATTCAATGTCCTGGTGTTTCATTTTGTAGCTCTCTGGACATCTTGTAAACTTTATTGTCCTATTCTTCCAGTTAACTTCTAGATTGTGTTTGACTAACAAGTCATGACCCAAAAACATGTCTGTTCCATTCAAATCTGTTACTGCAGCTTCTAGCTGTTCATTATGTTCATTGATTTTAATTTTTAGGGATGTTACCTTGGTCACCTTTCTATTCTTTGTTCTGTCTGTATTAAAAACTTCAAATAAGAAGTTTATCAGTTTGGTCTGTATCTTTTTTTCCTTGACTAGTTGTTTGTCAATTCCTATATAAGTGTATCTAGAATCCACTAGTGCTTTGACTTTGAGATTCTTACCATTTTTTGTCTTCACTTTTACTTGCACATTCAATTCTCTTTCAACATTACTCCATCAGTTTGGAATAACATATTTATTTAGAGAATTTACAGAGAAGATCTCTCATATCATGTCTACTCAAGATCTTTTCCAAAACTCTGTTTCTTGTCTTTATCATCTTTGTCTTCTGATTCTTCTTGAATTTTTTGTTTTGTTATGGAACACTTTGGACACTAATATTTTTCTTTTTATTTTATCTATTTTTCCTGATTTTATATTTCTTTTCTTTTGAATTTCTTTTTCTTTTTCTTTTAGTGACAATGAAGAGGCATGTGACATTGTAGTCACATGACATGTCACATAATGTGACATCATAGGCCTAGAATATAGTAGAAGGATTTGGAAGATAACGTTAGAACACATGTATACAACATGGTGGCCTTGAGTAGAAAATGAGGCAGACATAAGGATGTAGCACGGACCATGTGTATTCTGTATATATAGGACTCTAATTTAGCAGAGACTCCTTATCGAGTTCTCTTGTGAACTTCCTACTTTATATCCTATTGAGAGATTTACTTGTTTGTGTTATCATTTGTCATTGTGATAAGTGGTTGCCACAACAATAGAACTCGACGACCTTCAAGGACTTTGCATTCCACAGACTTCTTTCTCTTATTCTCTATTCATCCTCGACTGCAAGCAGTGAGCTCAACATCAAGAAAAAATATAAGCCAGACCCTAGGCGTAAAGGGGTATACTAGTCAGGCAGGAGAAGCTTGACTGGTCGTTTGCATGGTAGCCCACTTGTGTATATCGGTCATATTACCTTGTGTGGATGTAGTAGTTAGATTTTTTGAGTAGAAGCCTTGTGCTGTGGTATACCGTTGTTGCCCATACATGCAGAGGAGCAGCGTAGTCCATTAAGAAGTGCCTAGATTAGGGATTTCCTGCTTAGGGATATTAGACAGGCATTTGATTAGGGCAGTAGTCAGTAAGAAAGTAGATAAGTAGTCAGTAGACAGTATAGGTGGGACAAGAAGAGTGCCCACTATTACCTACAGAGGATTTACTGCTGTTTAGAATTAACAGCGAGAGAATAAAGAAAGATCGTAGTCACTGGAAACAAGGTCACAGTAATAGTTTACCATTGTTAATGAGCAACAAGAGAATAAATTGGGAGAGATATTTCTGAAGAGATCTTTGAAGAACAAAATGGCAGATATTGGTCAGGTAGATATGGGAGAGATGACAAGAAGATATAGTGAAGAAGAAGTAGTTAGAATGATGAAAGAGATAATGGAAAATAACAAAATGATGTTGAAATTACAAAAACAAATAGGAGAGTTACAAATGGCAGAAAAAGAAGAAAAAAGAAGACAAGTAGAATATAGAAGAAAAGAAAGAGAACAGGAAAAGACAGATAGATGGATGGAGAAATGTAGGAAAAGAAATGAGAAGGAAAGAGAAGAAAGAGAAGAGAAGAAGAGAGTAGATGAAGAATGGAGAAGGATAGAACATATGAGAAGAAGGGAGGAAAAGAGAGCTGAGAAAGAGTGGAGATATCAGAAGATGAGAGAAAGAAAGAAAGAAGAAAACAAAGAGAGTGTAATGGAGGAAAGAAAATGTTTTGCTTGTGGAGAATTCGGGCATATAGCCCATAGTTGTAGGAAGGTGGGAGAAGAAGGACCGATCCAGGTGTCCTCAAACAGATTTGAAGTATTAAAGGTCAGAGTAATGTAGAAAGGAGAAAGAAGTAGCAAAGAAGTAGCAAAAGATAGAAGGGAAGTATTGAGAGAAGAAAAAGCAAAGAAGGGGGTAGAGGTGAGACAGACAAAGGTAGAAAGGAAGGAGAAAAAGGAGAAATTGCTAAGAGAGGTGACGGTGAAGATTGGGTTAAAGCAAGAGGAAAAAGAAGAAGGAGTGGTGATAGAAGCATTGTTGGATAGTGGTGCAACAGGGTTGGTAATGAGTGAGGAGTTTGCAAGGAGGCACAAGTTTAAGAGGACGAAGTTAGAAAGACCATTGTATGTAAGAAATGTTGATGGCACACTGAATTATGTGGGGCCTATAGTAGATATAGTGGAAGTGGAAATATTTTTTAAGGGACATAAAGAGAAGATGTCGATAGATGTGATTGGAGGACAGAAGTGGAGTGTAATATTGGGTATGCCTTAGCTAGAATGCCATAACCCAGAAATAGATTGGAAAACAGGAGAGGTAAAAATGACAAGATATCCAGATGAGTGTGGAAAGAAGTGGAAAATGGGAAGGCAGACAAAACCAGAATGGAAGAAGCAGCAGGAAAAGGAAGAGAAAAAGGAAATGAGGAGACCAATGATAGAGGAAGAAAAAACAATAGCAAGAATAATGGAAGAAAAGGAGGAAGAAGAGGAAGATTTGATAGAGTTAAGGGCGACTGAAGAAATAGTTCCACAAAGGTTCCATAAGTATTTGAAGGTGTTTGAGAAGAAGGATTCAGAAAGAATGCCGACGAAGAAGACCTGAGATCATGCCATATGTTATAAGACGAGAGTGTGGACAGACTTTGGCTAGGGTTAGGGTTAGCCGGACATATATAAGTATTATAATTATTAGTCTACAACAGACATAGGGTTAGGAGATAGGCATGTGACCTGGAAGTCATGTGATAGAGTCTAGAGCGGTCTAGAAGGACTTAGGGTCTAGAAGGATCGGGAAGAGTCTAGAGTTGGAGTTAGGGTTAGGAGATGACGTCAAGGGACATGGGTTCCTCATGGTGTACACATGGTGTGCACATGTACAGCGGAGATTAAAGGTATGACATCAAGGCACATGTAGGAAGCATGGTGGCCTTATGGAAAACACATGTGGATGAGTAATAGGACATGAGGATGGACATGAGGTAGACACATTGTTGTAGCACAGACCACTTGTAAGTTATATAAATAGAAGAGCAATGTAGCAAGGGCTCCTTGTCGAGTTCTCTTGTAATTCCCCCACTCTTTACTTGATAGCCTTACTGAGAGCTTTGCTAGTTGTGAGATCATTTGTCCTTGAGTGACGAGTGGTTACTACAACACCATAGATCTCAGAGAAGGATTTGTGCCAAAGAAGAACAAGATCTATCCATTGTCAAGAGTAGAGAGAGAAGAGGTACAAGAATTTGTAAAAGATCAGTTAAGGAAGAAATACATTAGGCTATCAAAATCACCACAGACATCACTGGTATTCTTTGTGCCAAAGAAAGATGGAAAGAAGAGAATGGTGCAGGGTTACCAATATCTGAACAGTTGGACGATCAGGAACAATTATTCATTGCTACTGATTTTGGATTTGATAGATAGTATTGGGAAAAAGAAGATGTTTACAAAGATGGATTTGTGATAGGGTTATAATAATGTGAGGATAAAGGAAGGGAATGAGTGGAAGGTAGCATTCTCAATGCCAGAAGGGTTATTTGAACCTATGGTAATATTCTTTGGGTTAACAAACTCACCTGCAACATTCCAGACAATGATGAATGATCTATTGAGAGACTTAGTAGTGGAAGAAAACATTAATGATGTAATAGTAGCAACAGAGACAGAGGAGGGACATGATGAAATTGTGGAGGAAGTGTTGAGAAGATTAGAAGAAAATGATTTGTTTGTGAAGCCAGAGAAATGTGTATGGAAAATCAGAGAGGTAGGGTTTTTAGGAGTAATAATAGGGAAAGACGGAGTAAGAATGGAGAAAGAAAAGGTTCAAGGAGTAATAAAGTGGCCGGTGCCAAAGAGTGTGAAAGATGTGCAGAAGTTTTTAGGGTTGGCAAACTATTACAGATGGTTTGTCAAGAATTTTGCAAAGATAGCAAGGCCATTACATGAGATAATGAGAAAAGAGAATAAGTGGAGTTGGGGAGAAAGACAGCAGATAGTATTTGAGAAGTTGAAGAAGAGGTTTATGACAGAACCAGACTTGGACAAGGAGATTATTATGAGACACTTTGGACATGAACTATTTTATTTTATTTTATTTTTTCTGATTTTACTTTTCTTTTTCTTTATTTTCTTTTTCTTTGGAGACGATGAAAAGGGCATGTGACAAGGAAGTCACATGACAGGACACATGATGTGACATCATAGGCCTAGAACCTGGTGGAAGAATCTAGAAGGTGACATCAGAGCACATGGAGTATACATGGTGGCCTTAAGTAAAAAGTGAGGCAAGCATGAGGTTGAAGCATGGACTATAGGGCAGGTTTAATTATTAATAGCATGGACCATGAACCATTTGTATAAATAGGACCCTAATTAAGAAAAGGCTCCTTATCGAGTTCTCTTGTGAAATTCCCACTTGATATCTATTCTAAGAGATTTACTTGCTTGTATGATCGTTGGACTTTGTGTTTAGTGGTTGCCACAACAGAGATGAGAGTAGAAGTGGATGCATCAGATTTTGCGATGGAAGGAGTGTTGTCAATGAAGTGTGAAGATAAGAAGTGGAGATCAGTAGCTTATATTTCTAAATTATTAAATGAAGCTGAAAGGAATTATGAAATTCACGATAAGGAGATGTTGGTAATAATTCAGTGCTTAGAGGCTTAAAGGCATGTCTTAGAAGGAGCCAAGGATCAGTTTGAAATATGGACAGATCATAAAAACTTGGAGTACTTCATGAAGGCTCAAAATTTGAATCAGAGATAGGAAAGATGGTCATTGTACTTGTCGAGGTTTGACTTCACTTTGAAGTATGTAGCTGGCAAGAGTATGGAAAGAGCAGATAGTTTGAGTAGGAGAGTAGATTGGGCAGAAGAGGTAGAGAGAGATAATGAAAATCAAGTAATGTTGAAGAAAGAATAGGTAGAGGTTAGAGCAATGGAGCAGTTAGTAGAAGGACTGGAGGAAGATATAGTAAAGAAGATAAAGAAGGCAAGGGATAAGGATGAGGAAGTGATAAAAGCAGTGGAAGAAATGAAGAAAGTAGGAGTAAAGACATTAAGAGACGAGAAATAGCAAATAGAGGAAAGATTAGTGTTGAAGGAAGGAAGAGTATATGTTCCAAAAGATGAGAAGTTAAGGGTAGAGATTATTCAACTACACCATGATATACCAATAGCAGGACATAAAGGACAGTAGAAGACGGTAGAACTGGTTACGAGAAATTACTGGTGGCCAGGGGTGACAAAGGAAGTAAAACAATATGTGGAAGGATGTGATCAGTATCAGAGAATGAAGAATAGAGCAGAGATGCCAGTGGAAAAATTGAGGCCTAACCAAGTACCAGAAAGACCATGGTAACATATATCAGTAGACTTTATTACGAAGTTACTAATGTCTAAGGGTTATGATTTAATCTTGGTAGTATGTGATAGGTTTTTGAAAATGTCCCACTTTATGGCGACGACAGAAAAAACAATAGCAGAAGGTTTAGCGAGGCTGTTCAGGGATAACATATGGAAGTTGCATGGGTTACTGGAGAGTGTGATATCAGATAGAGGACCACAGTTTACAGCAGGATTGACAAAGGAGTTGAATAAAATGTTGGGGATAGAAACAAAGCTGTCTATGGCTTATCACCTGGAAACAGATAGACAAACAGAGAGGATAAATCAAGAGCTGGAACAGTACTTAAGGATGTATGTTAATCATAGGCAAAACAATTGGTCAGAATGGTTGGTGATGGCAGAGTTCACATTCAACAACAAGGTACATACAGCAACGAAGATGTCACCGTTTCAAGTAAACTATGGGAGAGAACCAAGGATGGACTTTGATATTAGGAAAAAGGGGAAAAATAAGAAGGCTGAAGAATTTGCAAGAGAAATGAAGGAAAGACATGAGGAGGCAAGAGCAGCATTGGTAAAATCACAGGAAGAGATGAAGAGACAGGTGGATAGAAATAGGAAAGAGGTAGAAGAATATAGAGTAGGTGATAAAGTGTTAATTAGTACAAAGGACTTTTTGATGGAGTTGATGAAGAAGGCAATGAAGAAGTTGACAGAGAAGTTTATAGTACCATATGTGGTCAAGAAAATAGTATCAAAGAATGCAGTAGAGTTAGAATTACCGGTGTCATTACGGATACATCCGGTGGTTAATATAAGAAGGATAGTGAAGTATAGAGAGCAAGTAGAAGAAGAGTTTGAGAAAGGAAGATTTGAAGAAGAAATATAGAGAATAAGGATGAAGAAAGAGAAAGAGATGAAGTTGAATCCAGAAGCTGAAGAATTCAGAAGAGGAGAGTTACCAGGAAGATATACAGTGAAGTTGTTATATAGATGGGATGATAAGAAATTTGATGAAGAATATTGGAAAAAATTAGAGAGGAATTGGAATAGGTAGAAGAAGGAGAGGAAGGAGGGAGAGAAGGAATATATGAAGAAGTTAGAAGAAAGTTTGGAATAGAATAAGAGAGATAGGCAGAGGAGTAAGAAGATTTGGGGGGACAAAAAAGAAGTTCCTCTGGAAGTGGAACCTTAAGAGGGAGTACTGTTATGGAACACTTTGGACACTAATGTTTTTCTTTTTCTTTTATCTATTTATTCTGATTTTATATTTCTTTTCTTTTAGTGACAATGAAGAAGCATGTGACATCATAGGCCTAGAACATAGTAGAAGGATCTGGAAGATGACGTAGCATGGACCATGTATATTTTATATATATAGGACTCTAATTTAGTAGAGACTCCTTGTCGAGTTTTCTTGTGAACTTCCTACTTTATATCCTATTGAGAGATTTACTCATTCGTGTTATCATTTGTCATTGTAATAAGTGGTTACCACAACATGTTTCTTTATTAACTGTTTCTCTTTATAGTTTTTTGCAATGTGTCCTTCTTTATAGCATTTGAAACATTTCTGAGTTTCCTTCTTCTTCTAGTATTCTTTGGCTATATATCCATACTTGTTGGAATTGAAGCACTTTAGCTTCCTATCTTTGAAGTTGTCATTGAACTTTCCTATATCCATAGGTTGTTCTCTTCCTCCATATGTTGTTCCTATTTCTGTCTTGTAGTTATTTCTTTCTTCTGTGGATTCATATCCTTGTCTAACTGAGGTGATTGTTACCTTCTACTCCTTAAGTGACTCTGGTGCCACAATAGGTGGGTATCCCAATATTGTCTTGATGATATCTTGTTGTATATTCTTCTTCAGCAAAAAAAATGGCATGTAGCTCATTTATATCTGCCTTTATGGCTAAGGGATCAAACTCTATTATGAAGTCTGCTATATTCCATTTCCCTTGTTTAAAGGTCTCAATCTTCCATTCGGCATCTGCTGCCTTTATCTTGTTACTGAACGTAGTTTTAATTTCTTTAATAAATTCTTCCCAATCCTAGGTTCTTAATTCTTCATCTAGTTCATCTAACTTTTTCTGAGCATAAATATCTGCTACACCTCCCCTGAGATGAGCCAGAATTGCTGTGATCTTATTGTAGGTCTCTATAACCCTATTATTCTTGAGGAATAATCATATTTCCCTTCACTAGTCTTTGAATTTTGTTCTGTCTATATCAAACCATTCTGAATCTAGGACCATGCTCTTAGGCATAATAGCCTGTTCATTGTTGTTTGTTGTTGCTGGTACTGGTGCTACAGACATTTCTTCATCTGATCATTTGCTTATTTCATCTAAGGCATTGTTTATAATCTGTAAGAATCCCAGTCTTTCTAATAGTATCTTAATATCGTCTGTTTGTCTTAAACTTATCTTGGTTCTTCTTGTGGTCTATGCCATACATGTTTCATTTACCATCTAGTGGTAACTTTGTCTAATTTGTCTGTGAACTAACCACTATGTACCTCTTCTTTTACAAGGTGAGCTCATCAATGCTTTACCAAATGTTATGATCTTAACTCAGAGCTCAGATTGTACTTAGGCAAAGACTTGAGAAAGAATAAAAGATTGATATCAAGTGGTAAAGCATAAGAATACAGGATAGTATCTACACTATACAGTCAGGCAACAAGGAAAGAGTCTATAATATATGAAGTAAATAAGTTATATGAACATGAGGATAGAACAAGGATGTGGCACCTATTATATGAAGTGCTGACTGAGACTACTTCAACATAGCTAATTATGTCATCATTACCTTCTACTCTAGTCTATACTACATCCATGAGATATTGATCATAATATCTACCCTAAAATATATATACTTTCTATAAGGCTTACATATTATTGTTATGCTGTATAACATTATTTGTTCTAGAACCTTTTATGATCTTCTCTGTATCAAGATTGAAAGAAGTGAACTTAGTTTCTCTTTATTTTCTCTTTTAATCTTATTTTCTGTTCTGATTTATTTTCCTATTTTTTGATTTTTAGAACTTAGGGTTAGGGTTAACCATGTGACACATGAAAAAAAAGTGTAGAAGATACTAGAGAGATAACATCATACCCCATAGGGCCTTAGGTCATATACAAGACTGTTTAGGGTAGGCTAGAAGTACTTAGCATGGACTATGTGCCTGTAGTATATAAAGTAGACAATTCTGTAAAGTGTTCTCCATCAAGTTCTCTTGTATAAAACCTATACAAGATTCTTTCTTTTGTCTAGCACTAAGGACTTAAGTTCATAACATTAGAACTTGATTATACTTCTTGGAACTGCCCAACACTGAGCCCTCCCTATACTTACTCTCTTTTTACCCTCAACCAAAGGACAACACCGCTATTTAGTCAAGAAGAACAGCCAGACCCTAGGCTTAAGAGGAGTGCTAGTTAGATAGAAGAAGCCTAGCTATCTGTGTGTATCAAAGTCTACTAGTACATTACAGACATATCACCTTGTGTAGATATGTTTTGTAATCCTTTCTTATATCAGCCTAGTGCTACAGACCCCCTTGTAGTCTGTCTATGCAGAGGAACAGCAGTGAGCCTTAAGATACTGCTTAGAATAGAAAGTCTTTCTTAAGACAAAATCACATACAATTTGACTAGAGCAGTAGCTAGTAAACAAGTAGTTGGTAGATGGTATAGGTAGGACAAGAAGAGGGCCTGCTATCACCTATAGAGATTTCAAGAACAGAGTATGGGTTGGAAACTGAATCTAGTATAG
This sequence comes from Leucocoprinus gongylophorus, assembly GCA_022457215.2. NCBI lineage: Eukaryota > Fungi > Basidiomycota > Agaricomycetes > Agaricales > Agaricaceae > Leucocoprinus > Leucocoprinus gongylophorus. The sequence continues at coordinate 21,741 of JAJOHK020000232.1, read as the reverse complement.
GGTCGGTCCTTTCAGCTCAAGAACAAACACCACCACCAATACCACCACCTATATTATTATCCCTATCACCACTAAATATGCCATCACCACCACCCCCATATACCATGAGTCAACATGACATTAACCTAGAACAAGTAGTATGACAACAGCAGAAGCAGCTAGCAGCACTACAGGCAATAATTGCCTAGGCTGGGCTAGGAGGAATAGAGGGAATGGCAGCATTTGCACAACCTAATATATAGGTGGAAGTAGCAAGGCTGCAAGAGTTCGATAGGAGTTTCAGAAAGATAGCCAGGTTCATCATAGCTTGCAAGCTGTATATATGCATGAAGATGAGAGGAGTAGCGATGGAGAAGCAGATCTAGTGGATGTTGTCATATGTATAGAGGGGATCTGCAGACATCTGGAAGGAGAACATGTTGGAAGATCTAGAAGGAGGATTACTGGAATACAAGACTGTGAAGGAATTTTTGATGGACATAAAGAAGGAATTTGGAGGAGGGGACAAAGAATCCATAAAAGTAGCAGAACTACGAAGACTAGAATAGGAAAACAAGATGATAGAAGAATTCATACAAGAATTCAGAAGAGCAGCCAGAGGAAGTGGATATGAGGGGCATCCTCTCATAAAAAAATTCAAATGAGGAATGAACAGTGTTATTAGAAGGAAATTAATGGAAGCTAAATACTAACCAGGGACAGTGGAATAGTGGTATGACAGAGCCATTGCCCTGGATAGAAATTAGAAAAAGAGTAGGAGAGAGGAAGAAAGGCTGAGGGAATGAAGAGAACTAGGGAGAACAGCTCCTAGACAATAGGAGCAGAGACAGATAATGCTACAACCCTTAGTATGGTGGAGGAGGCAAGAAATACTGCCTTAGCAGATGACAACAGGGCCCACTCCAATAGAGGGAGTAGAAAGGACAAACACAGTAATAGTATGACTACAGTAGAGGGCAGGGTTGGTGCAATGCAACCCATATGCTATGAAAATAGATAGGGAGAGAAACTGCTATGCCTGTAGGGGATTTGGGCACATAGTCCAACACTACAGAAACAGGGGGCAGGGGAGCAGGGAAATGGAGGGAAGAAGACTGGAGTATAGGGGGAAGACAGAGAGAAATTATGAACATTCAGACAATTTAAAAGAGGAGGAGAATCTAGAGTCTCTTAACTAAATTCTTACAATAAATTCAATGTACTAGCTAGAGAAATACACAGCAGTGCATTAGAATTAAAGGAAAGTAAGAAAAAGATAGAAGTAAGAAAAGTAGAAGAAAAATCTCTAAGAGAGGTCACAGTAAAAATCAGGCTGGAGAGAATTGACATGCAGAAAGGAATAACAGTAGAGGCATTACTGGACAGTGGGTGACAGGGCTAGTAATAAGCTCAGAATTTGTCAGGAAGTAGGAATTCAAATTGAAGAAGCTGGAAAGACCAATGCACATGAGAAATGTGAATGGCTTGCTCAATAAGGAGGGGCCAATAGAACATACAGTAGAAGTAAATATCTACTACCAGAGGTACAGAGAAAGAACAGAGATCAATGTTATTGGGGAGCAAAAGTGAATGGTAATTTTGGAGATACTATAGCTAGCTCACCACAATCCTGAAATCAACTGGAAGACAGAGGAGGTAAAGATGATGAGATGCTTAGAACAGTGTGGGAAGCAGTGGAGGCCAAAGCAGGAGAAGTCAGGATGGCAGAAGCAAAAGAAAGAAGAGACAAAGAAAGAAGCAGGAAGGAAACAAGAAGAACAGAAAAAGAGGAAGTAACAGAGAAGGAAGATGGTGAAAGAATGGAAGATTTGGAAGGAGGAAGAAGAAGCAGCAAGGTCAGAAGAGGAGACAAAGAAATTAGTCCCCAAAAAGTTTTATCAGTAGATAAAAGTGTTTGGCAAGAAACAATTGGAGAGAATGCCTATGCAAAAAATCTGGGATCATGCTATCAACATGAAAGAAGGATTTGTGCTAAGGAAGAAGAAAGTATACCTGCTGTCAAGAGGAGAAAGAGAGGAGGTGCAGAAGTTTATACAGGAGCAACTGAGGAAAGGATACATCTGATTCTCCAAGTTACCTGAAATGGTGCTAGTGTTCTTTGTAGGAAAGAAGAATGGGAGAAAGAAGATGGTACAGGACTATCAGTACCTCAATAAGTGGATAGTGAAGAACAACTACCCACTTCCACTCATTTCTAACATAATTGAAAACATGGGCACTAAAAGGGTGTTTACAAAGATAGACCTGAGATAGGGGTATAACAATGTGAGAATCAAAGAGGGGAATGAGTGGAAGGTGGCACTCACTACTCCTGAGGAATCATTTGAACCCATAGTCATATTCTTTGGCCTAACAAATTCACCAGCAACATTTTAGGCAATGATGAACGAGTTACTCAGGGACTTGATCAATACAGAAAAAGTGGTAGCCTTCATTGACGATATAATAGTGGGAACAGAAAGTGAAGAGGAGCATGACAAGTTAGTAGGGGAGGTAATAAAAAAACTGGAGGAAAACAACTTGTATATGAAACTGGAGAAGTGCAAATGAAAAGTGAGAGAAATGGGCTTCTTAAGAGTAGTGATTGGGCCCAAAGGGATCAAGATGGAGGAGGAAAAGATAGAGGGAGTATAGGAATGGCTGACACTGATGTGTATCAAGAATGTGCAGAAGTTCTTGGGATTAGCAAACTATTACTGCCAGTTTATTCAGAGCTTTGCTTCTATAGCCAGACCACTGCATGATCTGGTGAAGAAAGACCAGAAGTGGGAGTAGACAGAAAGATAGGAAAAAGCATTTGTAGAGCTGAAGAAAAGGTTTATGAAGAAACTAGTGCTGGTAGCACTAGACTTAGACAAAAGGATGAGAATGGAAGTGGACATATCTGATTATACTACAGGTAGGGTGTTATCAATGGAATTTGAAGATGGGAGATAGAGACTGGTGGCATTCCTTTCCAAGTTGTTGAATGAGACCAAAAGAAACTATAAGATTCATGACAAGGAAATGCTGGCAGTAATAAGGGGACTAAAAAATTAGAGACATCTATTAGAAAGCATAAAGTTCAAGTTCGAAATCTGGACAGACCATAAGGATTTGGAATATTTCATGAAAGCATAGAAGTTGAACCATAGACAGACTTAATGGGCACTATACCTGTCCAGGTTCAACTTGATCTTGAAATATGTTCAGGAAACAAAAATGAAGAAGACAGATGGACTTAGTAGGAGACTAGATTGGAAAGTAGGCATAGAAAAGGATAATGATAACCAAGTATTAATCAAGGGTAGTTAGATCCGTAAACTAGAAGAAGTAGTAATAGAAGGACTGGAAGAAGAAATAGTAGCAAAAATAAAAGAGGCTAGGAGTAAGGACAAGGAGGTAGTTAAAATAGTAGAAGAAATAAAGAAGGCAAAAGTAAAGGAGCTCCAAGAGAACAAGTGATAGATAGAGGGAGACTTGGTGTTAAAAGAAAGAAAGGTGTATATGCTAAAGAATACAGAACTGAGAGTAGAGATAATCTGATTATATCATAATGTACCAGCAGGGCATGGAGGTCAATGGAAATGGCAGAGCTGGTCATGAGAAACTACTGGTGGCCAGGAGTAACAAGAAACATAAGAAGGTATGTAAAGGGATGCAACTTGTACCAGAGGATGAAGAATAAAACAGAGGAAATGGCAGAGAAGTTGAAATTAAGCAAGGTGCCAGAAAAGCCATGGACCCATCTAATAGTGGACTTCATCATGAAGTTACCAGTAGTAGCTGGAAAGAATACAATTCTGGTAGTTGTCAGGCACGGTTCACACCGGGTGTTGTAGACTCAAAACCTTAGAGTTGGTTAAGAGACTAAACCTTGTATAGGGTTGACACAAGAAGAACTTGATAAGGAGCTCCTACTCTATCTACCTGCTATATATACTGTACAGTCCTGGTCCATGCTACAACATTATATGTCTGACCCTAAAGTCTATGCCTCTACCTCATGTCCATTACTCATCCACCATGCGTCTACCTTAAGGCTACCATGCTTCCTACATGTGCCCTGACGTCATACTCTTAATCTCCGTTGTATATGTGCACACCATGTGTACATCATGAGGAACCCATGTCCCTTGATGTCATCTCCTAACTCTAACTTCTTCTAGACTCTTTCCAATCCTTCTAGACCACTCTAGATTCTATCACATGACTTCCAGGTCACGTGCTCTCCTTCCGTTGTAGACTAATAATATACTACTGTCCTATTCCTGCCCACTAACCCTAACCCTAAAGTCTGTCCACACACTCGTCTTATAACACCGGGGTGGAAGTCCGCAGAATGGACTCGGAGATGAGTGGACTTGTGGAACGACCTTGGCTTATGTGCTGCGCCGTCTGTCTGCCACGTGGTCGCAACTTCAGATGAAGGAGAGGGAGTCCGAGTGGGAGTGAGTGCTGAATGGTGTGTCGCCGTTGAACACCGGAGATCGAGTTCAATAAGAGATTATCTTCATCGATTATCAGACTAGCGAATTACAGTATAACTACTAGTCTTATATACAACTGATATTATAGGAGATGCTCGGGGTTTCAGTGTTGAGACACTGACAGGGGCAACTCCGCCATGGAAGACTGAGTTGAATAGGAGTATCTCCGCCGTGGAAGACGGAATACCCAGAGGGTTGTAGCACTGCCATAAGACATGTTGCGAGAAAGGTGGCCGCCGTGGAAGGCGGGCTTGTATGGTTCAGAGGTGGCATCACCGCGGGGATGTAGTTTTCCGGACAGGTAGACTTGTATATGACAGTAGTCTGTGACAGGTTGTCCAAAATAACACATTTTGTAGCAACAATAGAAGGGATATTGGTGGAAGATTTGGCAAGGTTGTTCAGAGATAATATGTGGAGGCTACACAGGTTGCCAAAAAGTGTAGTGTTGGACAGAGGCCCCCAGTTTGTGGCAGAATTGACGAAGGAACTAAACAGAATGTTGGGGATTGAGATGAGACTGTCAACAGCATTCTACCCCCAAATGAACAGAATGAACAAACAAACTGAGTGAATAAACCAAGAACTGGAACAATACCTTAGGTTCTTTGTGGATTATTGACAGAAGGATTGGCCAGAATGGCTAGCATCAGCAGAGTTTGCAGTAAATAACAAGATTCACATAACAACAAAGGTTTTGCTCTTCATAACAAACTACAAAAGAGAGCTGCAAATGGGAGGAGATATAAGGAAGAAAGGAAAGGTGGAAAAGGCAACAGAATTTATAGAAAGGATAAAGAAGGTGCAAGAAAAAGCAGGAGCAGTCTTGAAAAAAGCACAAAAAGAGATAAAAAGACAAGCAGATAAAGAAAGGAAGGAGAGTGAGAAATGAAAGAAGGGGGACTGAGTATTGTTGAGTACCAAAGACTTGGTGTTTAAAGAAAAACCAGCAAGGAAACTGGTAGATTGATATGTAGGCCCATATACAATTAAGGAAGTAGTATTCACCAATGCAGTGAAACTACAATTACCAACCTTAATGAGAATCCATCCAGTTGTGAATGTCAGTCAGATAGTACAATATAAGGAACAAGTAGAGAGACAGAAAAGGGAAGAAGCTAAACCAATAGAAGTAGAAGGAGTCAAAGAGTGGAAAGTGAAAAAAATCTTAAATAAAAGGAAAATGAGAGGAATAAACAGATACTTAGTATGGTAGAAGGAGTTTACAGCAGAAAATGATACATGGGAAAAGGAGAAGGATTTAGAATATACAAGAGAACTAGTGGATGAATTCGAGGAAAGGATAAGTGCAGAAATAAGAAGGTAAGAGAGGATAAAACAAAAGAGGAAGAGAAAACTAAATTCTAGGGCAGATAAATATAAAAGGATGGAGCTACTAGGGAAGTATACAGTAAAGTTGTTGTATGGGTAGGATGATGGAAAATTTGAGAAGGAATATTTGAAGAAGTTAGAAAAAAATTGGCAAAAATGGAAGTCAGTTTTTTCAGAAGAGAAATCTTAAGAGGGAGGTAATGTCAAGATTGAAAGAAGTAGACTTAGTTTTTCTTTATTTTCTCTCCCATTCTTATTTTCTGTTCTGATTTATTTTCCTATTTTTTGATTTTTAGAACTTAGGGTTAGGGTTAACTACATGATACATGAAAAAAGTGTAAAAGATACTAGAGGGATGACATCATACTCTATGAGGCCTTAGGTCATATACAGGGCTGTTTAGGGTAGGCTAGAAGTACTTAGCATGGACTATGTGCCTGTAGTATATAAAGTAGACAATTCTGTAAAGTGTTCTCCATCAAGTTCTCTTGTATAAAACCTATATAAGGTTTTTTCTTTTGTTCAGCACTAAGAACTTAAGTTCATAACACTCTGGTCACATGCTCATGTGACAGTTGTGACAGTGACAGTGACATCACCCAATCCTAATCCTAAGTCAAAAAATAAAATGAAATAGAAAAAACAAATTAAAGAAAAATAAAATAAAGTTCCTTGTCTACAACTCTGATATAAGCACTGCTAGTAGTAGCAGTGGGAGCAGGAACAGAAGTGGTAGTGTCCAGACCTATCACATAGTCAAGTACAGAAGTAGCTAAGACATAAGTATTTGATAGAATAGTAGAAAAGATCTTAGAGTTTTTGACACCATATAAATTGTTTATAAGAATAAAGATGGGAGGAGATATAGTAGAGAAGCAAATTCAGTAGATATTATTATATATACAAAGGAGATCAGTAGATGTATAAAAAGAGAATATATTGAAGGATTTGGAATTGGAAAATCTAGAATATAAAATAGTAAAGGAATTTAGCAGATTTGAAAAATAATTTTGGAAGAAGAGATGAAGAGGCAGTTAAAGTTACAGAACTGAAAATACTGGAACAAGAAGAAAAGACAATAGAAGAGTTTATATAAGTTTAGAAAAACAGTAAGAGAAAGTAAACATGAAGAATAATTATTGATTGAGAAGTTCAAATGTAGTATAAATAACACCATCTGGTGAAAACTCATAGAGTCAGAACACCAACCTAGTATTATTAACCAATGGTATGAACAAGCAATTAATTTAGGCAGAAACTGAAAAGAGAGTAGAAGGAACAAGGAAAGATTATAGGGAAGAAGAGAAAATAGAGTTCAGGTTCCAAGATAGAATAATGAGATGTAATGGCAAATACTGCTATGGTTTCAAGTTTGGCTAAGAAGGCAGAAAGTCCAATAGTGGACACCAGCAGAGCTTTCTCTAATAAATAGGGAGAGTTGAAGGGATGAATATAACTGTGATAAACTTAAACCAATAGGCAAGATTTATGTCTAGGTATAATCTATATGCAATAGATGTAGATAGAGATAAAAATTATTATAACTGTGGGAGTTTTGGACATATAATGAGGAATTGTAAAAGTTAGAATATTGTAGAAAGAGGAAGAAAGTTAGAGTATAGAGAAAATGAGAACAATAGACAAAAAATGATTGAGAATGAACAAAATTCAAATAGAGAAGAAAGTTTAATAATCTTTGATTAAACTCTTGTAATTACAATAGGTTTGCAATATTCACTAGAACAACAGATAATACATCTTGCTGTAATCTAAATAATGGAGATATACTAAGAGAAGTAACAGTGAAGATTGGTTTAGAAAGAATTGATATGCAAGAAGGAGTAATAGTAGAGACATTGTTGGATAGTGGAGCAATAGAATTAGTTATAAGTTCAAAGTTTGCAAGAAAGCAGGAATTCAAATTAAATAGAAAAACCAATATATGTGAGGAATGTGGACAGTTCCTTTAACAAGGAAAAATCTATTGAGTATACAGTAAAAGTAAATATATTATCAGAGATATAGAGAGAGGATGGAGGTTGATGTGATTAGAGGACAGAAATAGAGTGTGATCCTGTAAATATCATGGTTTGTATACCACAATCCTGAAAGTGACTGGAAAACAAAAGAAGTTAAGTGTCAAGATCATTGACAGTGGACTTTATTTTATTTTCTCTTTTCACTTTATTTTACTTTACTTTACTTTTTCCTTTTTAATTTTCTATTTTTAGAACAACTCGGGTTAGGGTTTATCAGTTACGCTGTTACATCAGTCACAAATTGATGGCATAGTCACAAGACTGATCACGGAACTTGGGAGAATAAAGTAGAAGGTTCTGGAACAAAGTGATGTCATACAGCATGGACAACACATACTGGCCTCATGTTATACTCATGGTCATTTAGGGTAGGGTGCACAGTAGCTAGCACAGACCATGGGTAATAGTATATAAGGTAGACTACTTTGTACTAGAAACTCTATTGAGTTCTCTTGTGTCACTCCAATACAAGAGTTGTTTCTTGACTTAAACACTTTGAGTCTTGAATCATAACATTAGAACTCGATTCCAAACCTTCGACTGCTTAACACTAGCCCTCGAATCCTTTACTCTCTATCATCCTTGACCAAAGGTCAACACAGACCTTTAGTCAAGAAGAGCACAGCCAGACCTTAGGCTCAAAGGGTATACTAGTTAGGCAGAGGAAGCCTAGCTGTTTATCTGCATCAAAGTCCACTGGTGCACGGTAGACATACTACCTTTTGTGGACATGCTATATACATCTTCCTTTATCAGCCTTGTGTTACAGACCTACTTGTGGTTTGTCTACGCAGAGGAACAGCGATCATTCTTATAACATCGCTTAGAGTAGAACAGTCTTCTTAGACCAAAATCGTTTACATTTGTGACAGTAGTCAGTATCAGTGTAGGCAGGGCAAGAAGAGTACCTGCTATCACTTACCAAGATTTCATCGTTGGAGTACGAATCGGAAGGTGAGACCAGCATAGGTTCCACACTTCCTTTTTATACAACATCACTTTCATCACCACCCTTACCAATTGACTCACCACCTCCATATCCCAATATGAGTCAAATTAATCTTCATGAAATCATCCAACAGCAGCAGAAGCAGTTGGCTGCAATGCAGGTGCAAATACAGGCCCTGCTTGCAGCACAGGGAGGAGTAGGAGGGGCAGTAACAGGATCTAATGCAGGACCTCACATGGAGGTAGCCAAACCAGCCATCTTTAATGGAGAAGCAGGGAAAGTAGGGGGGTTCATTACGGCATGTAGATTGTTTGTGAGAATGAAATTGAGAGGAAGTATGGTAGAGGAACAGATACAATGGGTTTTGTCATATGTACAGGGAGGTTCGGCGGATGTATGGAAGGAAAATGTGATGGAGGAGTTGGAAGCAGGAGAAGTAGAGTATGAATCAGTGGAAGAATTTTTAACAAGTCTGAGGAAGGAGTTTGGTGGAGGAGAGGAGGAGTTGATAAAGACAGTGGAATTGAGAAGGATGGAGTAAGGAGGAAAGACCATGGAGGAATATGTGCAGGAATTCAAGAGAGCGGCAAAAGGCAGTGGATATGAGGGAAGACTATTAGTGGAGAAGTTCAAGAGAGGAATGAACGGAGGAATTAGGAGAAAGTTGATGGAGGCAGAAAATCCACCGACCTTCATTGAACAATGGTATAGAAGGGCAATGGCCTTGGACAGAAATTGGAGAGAGAGTAGAAGAGAAGAAGAGAGGCTGAGAAGAAAGGAAGGAGAAAGAGGAAAGCAGGAGCAATGACAAAGCCTGCCACAACCTTTGGTGTGGCAGAGGAGGCAGCTATTGCCTCAGCAGGTGACAAACGGGCCTGCTCCGATGGAAGGAATTGAGAGGACAAATGCGGTAGTGGTGAGGGAATCGGGAGTAGAACAGAGTGAAGGAGCTCCTCCTAGAAGGGACCCTTTTGCCATGGATATTGATAGAGGATGGAATTGTTATGCTTGCAGGGGCTTTGGGCACATGGCCCATCATTGCAGGAATTGGGGGCAAAGAGGAAGAGTGGTGGAGAATAGAAGAGTAGAATATGGAGGAGAAAGTATTGAGGAGATTATTAATTTGACAAACAATTTAAAAGAGGGCAAGAACCTAGAACTCCTCAACTAGGTTCTTATAATAGATACAGTGTATTAGTATAAGGAATAAAAGCTGATGCATCTGAAAGAGAGGAGACTGAAGTAAGAAAAATTGAGGGGAAGCCATTGAGGGAAGTAACAATAAAAATAGGGTTGGAAAGGCTAGATATGAAGGAAGGAATCACGATGGAGGCCTTATTGGACAGCGGGGCGACTAGGTTGGTTATGAGTTCAGAGTTTGCTAGAAAGAAGGGGTTTAAATTAAAAAAGCTGGAGAGGCCGATGCAAGTAAGAAACATGGATAGGTCTTTCAACAGAGAAGAACTGATAGAAAATATGATGGAGGTTAATATGTATTATAAGGGACATGTGGAAAGAACAGAGATCAATGTAATAGGAGGACAGAAGTGGGAAGTAATTTTGGGAATGCCATGGTTAGAGTGCTATAATCCCAAAATAGACTGGAAAACGGGGGAGGTGAAAATGACGAGGTGCCTGGAGGAATGTGGAAAGCAGTGGAGGCCAGTACAGGGAAAGTCGGGATGGGAGAAGCAAAAGGAAGAAGAGAAAAGGGAAGAAGCTGGAATAAGGAGGGAAGAAAAGGAAAAGAAGAAGATAAGGAAAAAGGGAAAGACAATGGAAGTGAAGAAAGTAGCAGAAGAATGAGAGATATGGGACAAGGAGGAGGAAGTAGCAAAGTCAGAGGTGGAAGCTAAGAAGCTGGTACCAGAAAAATTCCATAGGTAGATAAAGGTTTTTGGAAAGAAGCAGTCAGAAAGGATGCTCATGAGAAAATTGTGGGATTATGCGATAGATGTGAAGGAGGGGTTCATGCCAAGAAAAGGGAAAGTGTACCCTTTGTCCAGAGAAGAAAGAGAGGAGGTGAGGGAGTTTATAAGGGAGCAATTGAGGAAAGGATACATCCGGCTATCCAAGTCACCACAAATGGTGCCGGTGTTCTTTGTAGGAAAGAAGGATGGAAAGAAAAGAATGGTACAAGACTATCGGTATCTTAACAAGTGGACGATTAAAAATAATTATCCACTTCCATTGATTTCAGATGTCTTAGAGAATATTGGGACGAAGAAGCTATTTACGAAAATGGACTTAAGGTGGGGGTACAACAATATAAGGATTAAGGAGGGAGATGAGTGGAAGGCAGCGTTCACGACGCCGGAAGGGTTGTTTGAACCAACTGTGATGTTCTTTGAATTAATGAACTCTCCAGCTACGTTCCAGGCTATAATGAATGAGCTGTTAAGGGATTTGATTAATACAGGGAAAGTAGCAGTTTTTATTGATGATGTGATAGTAGGAACGAAGACAGAAGAGAGACATGATGAGTTGGTAGTGGAGGTAATTAAGAGGCTAGAGGAGAACGACCTGTATGTAAAACCAGAGAAGTGTAAGTAGAAGGTAAGGGAGGTGGATTTTTTAGAGGTGGTAATAGGACCAGAGGGGATTAAGATGGAAAAGGAGAAGGTAAAAGGAGTCTTGGAGTGGCCGACACCAAAATGTGTCAAAGACGTTCAGAAGTTCTTGGGACTGGCCAATTACTATCACCGGTTCATAGAAGGATTTGCAACGGTGGCAAGGCCATTACATGATTTAGTAAAAAAAGGACAAAAAATGGGACTGGACAGAGAGAGAGGAAAAGGCGTTCAAGAAGCTGAAGGAAAGATTTATTAAGGAACCAGTACTGGTAGCTCCTGATATAGATAAAAAAATGAGGATGGAAGTAGATACATTGGATTATGCAACAGGTGGAGTATTGTCGATGGAGTGCAAAGATGGACTGTGGAGGCTAGTGGGATTTCTTTCTAAGTCATTAAACGAAACAGAGAGAAATTACAAAATACACAATAAAGAGATGCTGGCAATTATTAGGAGATTGGAAGCATGGAGATACTTGCTAGAAGGAGCATAATCTAAGTTTGAGATTTGGACAGATCATAAGAACTTAGAATATTTTATGAAAGCGCAAAAATTAAATAGGAGACAGGCTAGATGGGTGTTGTATTTGTCTTGATTTGATTTTACTTTGAAGCATGTGGCAGGAACTAAGATGGGAAAGGTGGATGGACTTAGTCGAAGATTGGACTGGAAGATAGAAGTAGATAAAGACAATAGTAATCAAGTATTTATTAAGGACAACTGGATTCATAGTATGTATGAAGTAGTTGTAGAAGGACCAGAGGTAGATCTACTAGAAAAAATAAAAAAGGCAAGAAGTAAGGACGAGGATGTGGTTAGAGTAGTAGAAGAGATGAAGAAGACGGGAGTTAAAGAGTTAAGAGGAAACGAGTAGAAGATTGAAGAAGATTTAGTACTGAAGGAGGGGAAGGTGTATGTACCGAAGGATGAAGAGTTGAGAGCAGAGGTAATCCGGTTACATCATGATGTACTGGCAGCTGGACATGGAGGAAGATGGAAGATGATAGAGTTGGTGACGAGAAATTACTGGTGGCCAGGGGTGACTAGGGATGTGGGGAAGTATGTGGAAAGATGTGATTTATGTCAGAGGATGAAGAACAGGACTGAAGAACTGGTGGGGAAGTTAAAGTTGAGTGAGATACCACAAAAGATGTGAACACACTTAACAGTAGATTTTATTATGAAGTTGCTGGTAGTAGCAGGGAAGGATGCAATATTGGTAGTATGCAATAGGTTGTCAAAAATGACACATTTTGTGGCAACTACTGAGGGAACATTAGCAGAAGGGTTGGCAAGACTTTTCCGGGACAACATGTGGAAGTTGCATAGGTTACCAGAGAGTGTGGTGTCAGATAGAGGACCGCAGTTTGCGGTGGAATTGACTAAAGAATTAAACAGAATGTTGGGGATAAAAACTAAATTGTCGACCACCTTCCATCCTCAAACAGATGGGCAGACTGAAAGAATGAACCAAGAGGTAGAACAGTATCTTAGGTTCTTTATCGAACACAGACAGAAGGATTGGCTGGAATGGTTGGCGATGGCAGAATTTGCGATAAATAATAAAGTACATATGGCGATAAAGATATCACCTTTTATGGCAAATTATAGAAAGAAATTCAGAATGGGGAGAGATATTAGGAAGAAAGGAAAGGTGGAGAGTGCAACAGAATTCATGGAAAGAATGAAAAAGGTTCATGAGGAAGTGGAAGTGGCATTAAGAAAGACACAAGAAGAGATGAAGAGGTATGCAGACAGGGAAAGAAAAGAAATGGAGGAATGGAGGAAAGGAGATCAGGTACTATTGAGCACTAAAGACTTAGTGTTTAAAGAAAGACTGAGTAAGAAGTTGATGGAGAAATATGTGGGGCCTTATGTGATAGAGAAGATAGTGTCATCGAATGTGGTAAAATTACAATTGCCAAGTTCAATGAGGATCCATCTGGTAGTAAATGTAAGCCAGATAGTAAGATATAAGAAACAAATGAAGGGGCAAAAGAAAGAAGAAGGGAAACCAGTAGAGGTAGAGGGGGTAGAAGAATGGGAAGTCGAAAAAATATTAAATAAGAAAAAGATGAGGAGAATGGAGAAGTATTTGATAAGGTGGAAAGAATTTACGGCGGAAGGAGATACCTAGGAGAGGAAAGAAAATTTAAAAAATGCAGAAGAATTAATAGAAGAGTTCGAACAAGGGGAGGTAGTAGTTAGACGACAAGTAGAGGAGGAGGAAGAGTATAGAAGGATGGAATTGCCAGGAAAGTTTACGGCAAAGGTGCTATACAGGTAGGATGACCAAAGGTTCAAGGAGGAATATTTAAATAAATTGGAAAAGAATTGGAAAAGGTGGAAGGGAGACAGGCAAATTGATGAAAGCGAGCATTTGAAGAAGGTAGAAGAAAAAATGGAGGAAGAGAACGAGAAGATAAGAGGAAGAGACTGGAGAACAGGACATTTCTCTAGAGGAGAAATCTTAAGAGGGGGGTAATATCAAGATCATTGACAGTGGACTTTATTTTATTTTCTCTTTTCACTTTATTTTACTTTTCTTTTCTTTTTCCTTTTTAATTTTCTATTTTTAGAACAACTCGGGTTAGGGTTTATCAGTTACGCTGTCACATCAGTCACAAATTGATGGCATAGTCACAAGACTGATCACGGAACTTGGGAGAATAAAGTAGAAGGTTCTAGAACAAAGTGATGTCATACAGCATGGACAACACATACTGGCCTCATGTTATACTCATGGTCATTTAGGGTAGGGTGCACAGTAGCTAGCACAGACCATGGGTAATAGTATATAAGATAGACTACTTTGTATTAGGAACTCTATCGAGTTCTCTTGTGTTACTCCAATACAAGAAGTTGTTTCTTGACTTAGCACTTTGAGTCTTGATTCATAACATTAAGATGTCTAGGATAGTGTGGAAAATAGTAGAGATCAAAACAGAGAAAATTGAGATGGCAAAAACAAAAGAAAGAGGAAAAGAAAGAAAAAGAAGAAATGAAATGAGAAGAGAAAGAATAGAAGAAATAAAAGAAAAGAAAAAAGAAAAAATCTAAAAGGAAGAAAACAACAGAGATAAAGATAAAAAAGGTAGTAGAAGAGTGGAAAATTTGGGATGAAGAAGAAAAGATGGCAAAGTCAGAAGAGGAAGCAAAAAAATTGGTACTAAAGTATTTTCATAGATGAATCTATATTTTTAGAAAGAAACAAAGTGAAAGAATGCCCACAAGAAAGCTATGAAATCATGCAATAGAAATGAAAGAAAATTTTGTGCCAAGAAAGAGAAAAGTATATCTATTGTCAAGAGAAGAAAGGAAAGAAATGTGTGAGTTCATATACAAACAATTAAGAAAGAAATATATTAGACCTTTGAAGTTATCTCAAACTACATTAGTATTTACTAAGTTAATAGTCACTAAGTCAGTCAGTTAGTAAGTAGTCAGCCAGTCAGTAAGTAGTTAGCTAGTGAAGTCAGCTAGCAGGCAGTAGTCAGTAGTCAGTAGGTCAATAAGTTAGTAAGTTGGCTAGTGTTAGTTTACAGTACAATAATTAGTGGACATGCATTTTCATACCTTAGGTTTTTGTGGATATAACCTGGCTGTACAGGAGAACTTTCCTACTATATGAAGAGAAGACATAAACAGGCAGTCTACTGATTATCTCAACTACTAACTACTACCTTAAAAAAACTGTAAACAATTTTGGTCTAAGAAGATCATTCTACTCTAGACAAGGTTTTAAGAATATTTGTTATTTTCCTGTATAAACAAATCACAAGTGGACATGTAGCACAAAGCTGATACTAGAAGGTTTGTAAGGAATACATTCACACAAGGTTATTACATTTATTAAGTACTAGTAGGCTTTGATACAAAATAAATGGTCAAGCTTTTCCTGCATTACTAGTATACTCTTTATACCTAGGGCCTGGCAATTCTTCTTGACTAAAAGACTATGTTATCTCTTGGTCAAGGATGATAAAAGATGAAAAGTATAAGAGAAGACTTTATGTTGAGCAGTCTTAGAAAAAGGTAATCAAGTTCTAATGTTATGAACTTAAGATCTTAGAGCTGGTCAAAAGAAGCAACCTTGTATAGAGTTTACATAAGAGAACTCAATAGAGTTTTTAGTATAAAATAGTCTATCTTATATACTATAGGGCATGATCTGTGCACATACTATAACTATCCTATCCTAAAGTATATATGTTTACCATGAGAACTACATGTATAGACCCATATGGGATGATATTTTTGTTCTAGGATCCTCCATAGCACATTGTTGTGTAATTTATTTTTTTTTAAGTCAACAATTTATTATATGGGGTGTGATAGCAGTCCATGCCTACAGGAGGAATTATGTATGGAGTATCAATACCCTAACCTTTTTATGTAGTTACCCAACACAAAGGGCTACTAAGGAATTAAACCCATAACCTCAAGTAGGTTTGAGATAGGCATAATATATATGGATGGGGGTCTCTTCCACTATGTTATCTCTCCCCCCCATAGTTGTGTAATGTTATGCTACACTCTAATTCTCAGTTCTAGAATAATAAAAATAAAAAAGAAAAGGAAATGAAAATGAGAGATGAAGATGAAAAAGGAAATAATTAGAGTCCACCATTGTCAATTCTAACACAGAGTTTATGGCTGGCCTATCTTACAAAACCATATAGATCTACAGTATTTCTTGGCTTTTCTACTAGAGATTTATTTATAAATGTTCATTTATTGTTTATCTCTTATTTAACCTTACTAGAAGCAACAGCCACTAAATATAGAATATAGACTAACTGTAACCTCTGCATCTATTCTGGCCTCTTTTAATACTACTGTTCTATTTTATATCAAAGTAAATAGCTTAGACTTTGCAACAGAAATAGTTTTCTCTCAAACATTGAAGATAGATGCTAAGTAGCATTTAGTAATATTTTACAGCAAGTATCTCTCTTTTATCAAGTGCAATTATAAAATGCATAACAAGGAGTTTTTAGTAATTATTTAAGCTCTTAAAGAATGGTAACACTCTCTAAAAGAAGTTACAAACTTCATGGAGACCTGGGCAAACTACTAGAACTTAGAATACTTCATAATGGCTAAAAAACTTAACTATAAACAAGTGTAGTAGTCACTGCATCCAGTAAGATTTGATTTTATACTATATTATTATCTAAGTAAGTTTTAATTAAGCTAGAGTTTCTGGAAGTTTAGATAATAAAAGATTTGGCATTTGAAAACTAATCTGGTCAACAAGAGAAACTAGTGGCTAAAGCTACAAGAAAACTCTAATAGTTATTTACTAGATTAGTATAGTCTTCCAAATAATCAGAATTTCATAATACAAGACTAAAAGTTAAATTAAGAAACCTTATATTAGGTTAACACAAGAAAACTCAATTGTCAGAGTTGAAGACAGTGAACTCTATTTATTTTCAATTTATTTTCAATTTTCAATTTTCTTTTTCTTTTTCTTTTTCTATTCTTATTTTGGAAACTAGGGTTAGGGTTTAGAATGATATCACAGATCACAGTTACAAATTATCACATAGTATAACTTGGTATTACATATTGTTAAAGATGAAAACAGTGGACTTAATTTATTTTTCTTTTCTTTTTTATTTTTATTTTCCTTTTGATTTATTTTCCACTTTTTCTATTTTTAGAACTTAGGGTTAGGGTTAGAAGTGATAAGATCATGCAGTCATATTAGATGACATGGTCACAAGTCACATGACTCATAGAAGGATGTAAAAGGTTCTGGAAAAGATAATATCATATAACATGTACAACATATATTGACCTTAAGACTAACACATGGCTGTTTAGAGTAGGTTAGAAGTAGCTAGCACAGACCATGTGGATTTAGTATATAAGGTAGACTATCTTGTACAGAGTTCTCTATTTGTTGTAGCAACCACTCACTGGAATGGCACTCGTAGTTTGCTTACTTGAGCAAAACTCTTAGTTGGCTATTTAGTAGTGGGGATTACAAGAGAACTCAACAAGGAGCCCTCACTACATTGCTCCTCTATTTATATAAATATATTGTGGTCCATGCTACAACAATATCTACCTACCCTAATGTCCATGTATTGTCCTCATGTCCTATTACTCATCCACATGTATTTTCCTTAAGGCCACCATGCTTTCTACATGTGCCCTGACATCATACTCTTAATCTCCACTATACATGTGCACACCATGTGTACACTATGAGGAACTATTGTCCCTTAATGTCACTTCTAACCCTAACTTCTTCTCTAGACTCTTCCTGATCCTTCTAGACTCTAAGTTCTTCCAGACTGTTCTAGACTCTGTCACATGACTTTTAGGTCATGTGCTCCCCATCCGTTGTAGACTAATAATTACTATCTATCTATGTCCAGCTAACCCTAACCCTAGCCAAAGTCTGTCTATACTCTCGTACTATAGCACTATTGAGTTCTCTTGTGTTAACCCAATACAAGGTTCTTCTTATTGACCCACTCTAAGGTCTTTGAGTTGTAACACATATCAGTTATAGTTATACAATCACATATCACAATAGAAGATGGTAGAAAGTTCTGAAAGAATAATGTCATACAGTATGTTATATACATAGTCATTTAGGATAGGCTAATATAGTAGAGTATAGACCATTAAGTTTTAGGTATATAAGATAGGCAATTCTGTACAGAGTTTTCTATTGAGTTCTCTTGTGTTAACCTTAATATAAGGTTCTATTCATTGATCCACTCTAAAATCTTTGAATTGTAACATAAATGGAGTTCTCATTACAAACTAGTCTACCTTATATACCATAGACTGTGGTTTATGTACATACTATAGCTAATCTACTCTAAAGTTCATATACTCTTTATAATACTAACATTGTAACTAAGCTGTAAAATGGTATCTGTTTCAGAATTTTTTCTATGATATGTGACATCACACTAATCCTAATTCTAATTCTAAGTCCAAAATAAAATATAAATAAGAATGAAAATATGAGAGAGAAATAAAATAAAACAAAGTCTATTATTTTCAACTCTAATACAGAAATAAATGGGTTACTTCTTTTTCATAGCAAGATCTATATTTCTGACATCTCAGATCTATTATAACACATTATTGCCTTATATTATGACTCATAAATCACTGAACATGCAAATTATTGAAGAATACTAAAACTAGTATTTCAGAGTTACTAGTAGTAGTATGTTAACACTTGTATCTTTGTTTGTGAACCAAGCTGATCTAGTGTTTATTACTTAGAGAACCACATCTACTATCTATACTAAATGCAAGATAAAAGTCTATTAGTATAAATTCTGTTGTAGAGTTTCTGAAATTCTTAAGATTTGATATAGCAATACCTATGATAAACTCTGTATTGAAGAGGGCATATTTTATTCTGATCCACATAATTATCATAGTAGAAGGTATAGCAAAACTTTTCTTGCACCATATACAGAGTCTTTATAGTTTTTCTACTTGTATTATTTTGAACAGAGGTCTGTAGTTTGTAGTATTCTTCACAAAGGAACTCTTCCATCTACTTAGAATCAAAATTGCTTTATTTACAGCCTGACATCTACTATTAGATGAACAAATAGAGTAGATAAATCAGAGGCTTAACTAGTATTTTTAGATCTTTATTAATAAATAGCAAAGTAATTAATATAACATTCCTTCATTGGCAAAGTTTTAGTATAATAATTGTACTCTTCTATTTAGCAGCCTTTATTTCTTCTTAATACAGAGTAAGAGTTAAAGCTGGTGAACATCTTGAAATTTGCCAATTGAATAAAGTCTGCACTTGAAAAAGCAAAGTCTACAGTGTAAGAATTTCACAATAATATGATAAGATAATACATCTCTATCTTAGTACATTATCTTAATAATAAGACATTTCTGAACTTATCAAACATTTATACTATGTTATTGTTCTCTTTATGTTACAAAGACTATATCCTACATTTTATGTAGTCAAACTTATTACTGCTACTAACAACTTAAGACCTAGAAGATATTCAAATCTCCTTTTAGACCTTATTATTATCTATAGAGAAAAGAAGTAAAAGATAGAGAAAATCTTGAACAACTACTGACATTACAAAAGATATTATTATCTGATCAAATAGAAAGGTTTCAGCTTAAAAACCAACTCTTAAAAGAATGTCTTAAATATGTTTATACTTATCAAGTAGCTATATTTTATTGTCTTAAACCTATAGTTCTATAATTTATTTAAGTGTTATATCAAAGTTTAGAGTTTTAAATTCTAAGTTAAAATTAAAAACAGCTTAAACAAATAAATTTAGGTTTTGGATTCAGACTTGAATTCTTTTTTTTATTTGTATAGTTTTCTTATTTGGACTTGTTAAGAGAGTATAGTTACATGTAACAGTCATACATATTAGGCATAGTTTATACTTAAAGGTGAAAGTCCATAGAGTTGGCTTAAACATGCACAAAGTATAGAAGCTTCATGCAGTGAGCTCGATAATATGGACTTGTTGGAACAACCTTGGTCTCAACTTATATGTTGTGCCTTCTACAAGCTGCATAGTCACAATTTCAGAGAATAGTCTTGTAAGGAGTCATAAGGAGAGGAGTAAAGTGCATCATCATTGACACTGGAGATTCAGCATCAACTTTAGTTGATTATCAGGCTAGCTATTACAAAGAGGTCACCAGCCTTAAATACATAAAATAACAAAAGGAATAACTAAAACAGATCTCTCAGCAAGTGTTTCATTAGTGAAATACTACATAGGAGTTCAGATTTGGAGAGGGAAAAACTTCATGAAAAGTCTGAGTAAATTTGTGGAGTTTGAAGGAGATAATTAGATAACAGACAAAGATAAATATGACTATAGAGATGGAATTATAAAGTACCAAACTACCAATGGAGTTTTGGGCACAAATAAGGCCAAATAACCATGGGGATTTGATGTTGTATTGAAGTCAAATATGTTTCAGACATGTTTCAGAGTTTCAGATATGACAATATATCATAAAAGTATGATAAAAAAATAATATATAGTAATATCATAGATTATAGGATTATATATTATAATTATACAATTATATAATAGATAAAAAAGACTTAGTTATAATTTAGTGTTATGACTTAAGACTCAAGATTAAAACAAAAGCACACTTTTATAAAAGAACTCAATAGAGTTCCAAGTATAAGCTAGTCTATTTTATATACTATAGACTATAGTTTATATGCACATTACAACTAATCTATCTTATATGTGATATTACATCACACTCTCTTATCTAAGTTTAAAATAAAATAAATGAAAAATAAAAATAAAGACAAAGAAAATAAAACCAAGTCTAATATTTACAACTCTGATATTTAGAGTAGGTTAGTGTAAATGTGTATAGACTAATACTCAAAGATATATAAGATAGACTAACTTATAGTAGAAATTCTGTCAAGTTTTCTTGTATTAATCCTAATAAATTCTTCTTTTGTTCTAACTCTTTAAAATTTAAGTTGTAATATGTTGAACTTTTAGAATATCAAATTTTGACCAGTATATATCTTACTTTGAGTTATAGCTATCTGGAAAGAAAGATAGATATAAAGAAGACCTAGCACTTTGTGAAATTCTAAGACATAAACATTACTAATACCAGTTGCTGAACTCTTAAACTTCTTTATTTCTCTCAAAACACCAACTCCAAATACTACTACCAAGCCTACTGGATTTATCAAGTCAACTCTACTATTTTTACTTCCAAACTTCATTAAATACTGTTGTCTAAATGATTATTGTCTTGTATTTTTTACTATCATCCAATAAAATCCTGCTATTTCTAACTAATGTTCTAAATATTTCTATCAGAGTTCCTGACTATCTAGTATTATGAACTTAAGTCTTTAGAGTCAGACAAAAGAACAAACTCTTGTATTGGAGTAAACACAAGAGAACTTAATAGAGAGCTCTTTACAAAGTAGTCTACCTTATATACCTATTTAGATGGTCTGTGCTAACTACTATATACCCTACCCTAAATGACCATGTGTTAGGTATGAGGTCAGTGTATAATATATATGCTGTATGATATTACTTCTTCTAGAACCTTCTACCCCTTTCTCTTATGTCTCATGATCTGTGACCATTTATTGTGACCAATCATCACTCCAACCCTAACCCTAAGTTCTATAAATAGAAAAATGGAAAATAAATTGAAAAGAAAATAAGAAATGAGGAAGAAAATAAAGAAACTAAGTCCACTTTCTGCGATATTGACATCTAGGTATAGTTATTCCTAGATTATGTTAGTAATATTCTATCTTCAGGAAACTTTATTCTACTCTCTTAGGTTTCTCCTAAAGATAAGTCACTTATTGCTACATGTATCTTATTTA
>JAJOHK020000231.1:0-33679 GCA_022457215.2 Leucocoprinus gongylophorus | reverse complement strand
CATTCTATTCTCGCAGATGACAAAGTGATTCTTGATTCATGTCGAACACATGAAAAAGCTCAGAATCATACGCCAGAAGTATGATTCTTTTTTTCAATGTCATAGTATAAGCTTTTTGCATTTAGTTTCTTGGGTGCTTTTTTCATGTTTAAATGACTGGAGCATATCTCTAGGATGGATTGGGCAATGCTTTACTCAGCAGAATGTAACCCGGACCTCTTGTCAAGGGAAGCTGAGTAGCTAGCAAGGAGAGATAGCTACAAGCTGACAGCTATCTGCAGTGAAGGCAAGACAACTGTCTTCATGTTTCTAGATAGCTATGATGAGCTGAATAGCCATGTGTAACCTTGGATGGAAGGATTGCCTTTGGACAGGTCATTTCAGTTGTTTTCCTTTAACTGAATTGTGTTGGATATATCTGTAAGAATATCACCCAGTTGCTCAAAGTAATGCAAGAACTGAGGTATATATTATGCTACTCAGTACTAATTGAATATTGTTTATTGAGTGGTTGTCAGGTGTGGTTCACACCAGAAGGTGAAAGCCCATGAAGGTAGCTCAGTGATGTACTAGGTGTGGAAACCCTGTATGAAGTGCATGGTGATATGAGCTTCCTAGAATGATCTTGGCTTCAGCTTATGTGCTGTGCCAGCTGTATGGTCACAACTTTAGGAGATGGAACAAAGTCCAAAGAAGTAAGTGCTGACAGAGGTATATTGCCATAGAACACTGGGGATCAAGTTCAACTTGAATATTTGATTGTCAGACTAGCAAACTACAGTGTAACTACTAGTCTTATATATTGTCATATACAAGTCCACTTATCTGGAAACTACATCCCTGCGGTGAAGTCACCTCCAAAACATACAAGCCTGCCTTCCATGGTGGCCACCTTTCTCACAACATATCTTATGGGGTTGCTGCAACCATCTGGGTATTCTGTTTTCCATGGCAGAGATACTCCTATTCAACTCAGTCTTCCATGACAGAGTTACTCCTGTCAATATCTCAACACTGAAACCTCTGCTCAGAGTAATAGGGGTGTTACCACTGAAAACCCTAAGCATCTCCTATACCTTCCGTTTGTATATAAGACTAGTAGTTACACTGTAATTCACTAGTCTGATAATCAATGAAGATAATCTCTTATTGAACTCGATCTCTGATATTCAACGGTGACGCACCAATCAGCACTCACTTCTGTTATAGCTTGAATGTGTGGACAGACTTGGACTAGGGTTAGGGTTTGGACAAGTATATATTGTAGTGATAATTATTAGTCTACAATGGAAGAAGAGATATAGGAGATAAGCATGTGACCTGGAAGTCATGTGACAGAGTCTAGAGCGGTCTGGAAGAACTTAGGGTCTAGAAGGATTAGGAAGAGTCTAGATGGAGTTAGGATTAGGAGATGACGTCAAGGGACAATGGTTCCTCATGGTGTACACATAGTGTGCACATATACAGTGGAGATTAAAGGTATGATGTCAGAGCACATGTAAGAAGCATGGTGGCCTCAAGGAAAACACATGTGAATGAGTAATAGGACATGAGGTAGCTGCATGAACTTAAGGGCCGGATAGATATTGTTGTAGCACGGACCAGAAGCTATGTATATATATAGAGGATCAATACAGCGAGGGCTCCTTATCAAGTTCTCTTGTAATCTCCACTATGAGATAGTCCATTGGAGAGCTTTGCTGAAGTCAGCATACTATGAGTACCATTCCGGCGAGTGGTTGCTACAACAACTTCCATCTCAGACTTTTTCCCATCATCTGAAGTTGTAACCACACAGCAGACAGATGGTGCAGCACATAAGCTGAAGCCAAGATTGTTCTACAAGTCTACCTATCTCCGAGTTATTTCTATGGACTTCCACCCTGGTGTGAACTGCACCTGACACAACCACATTTGAGTTAGTAGGGGGTAGTAGTGTTTTCTTGAAAGTATAGTAAACCAATAACCTTTTTAAGTACAATTTTGATTGGGAAAGCCTTAGAGAATCAACTTTATTAGAATTGATATGGTTTACACCTTTGACATATTGCTTGATAGTTTGTAAATCTAAAGAGGTGGTGACTTTGTTAGTAACAATAATAATACCTGCTGCATCAGTATGAATAAAATTGACTACTACATCAGATTTGATGTTCTTTAATGTTCTGTTCTGTTCATGTTTAAGACATGAGCATTGCTTTTGTCCATGAAGTTCTTCTTGTTATCACCACTTATGGGAATAATGACCTGTTTATGCAATAGTTCTTTTATAATCAAGTTAATACAGGGTTTTGGCTTTGAGTTGTTATTTCTATTAATAATTTTCTGAATGTTGTCAATGTTTTTTGCTTTTAAAGATAGAAAGGCTTCTTTTATCTTCAAAACCTCCTCAGTATTGCTAACAGTTTTGGAAGCTTACACATATAAAATGTTCTTGGCCTGAGACCTTCCTCTAACATTGTCAAAATTGATGTCCATTACCAAGCTGGCTGGTAAACAATCTATTTGGAGAGTAGATAAAAAGGCTGAAGTAGAAATTTGTATATTCCTTAAGTCTATATTAGGCACTATCATACAAGATGGTGGTATAAGAGAAAGAAGATGAACTGGTTGCATACATGACCATAGTCATATAATACAAAAGGTAGTAAAATATTCTAAAAATAAATTATATTATAAACTTTAGTGTTAGGACAACTAAGCAAAAGTGTAGATAGCTCTAGAGCTTTAGAAAATCCTAGATCTACTTACTCAAGCATAGTGTGATGATGCTTTGAGAATCCAGAACTATTAGAAATATGTATGTAGAGGTCAGTAGAGCATCATGAAGGTTATGAGAGTTTGTTGGAGTTTGGTAATTTACAGGAGTGTAGAGAGAAGTGGGTAATATACCAGATATCAAAACTAAAGATCATGGACTTGTTTTTCTTTATTTTCTTTTCTTATTTTATTTTCTTTTGATTTATTTTTTCCATCTTTCCATTTTTAGAACTCTGGGTTTAGGGTTAGAAGTGATTGGTCACACTGTCACATCAGTCACATCTGATGGTGGGGTCACAACATTGATCACAGGACTTAAAAGAAGGAAGTAAAAGGTTCTGAAACAAAGTAACGTCATACAACATGGACATTACATGTTGACCTCATGCTTTATACATGGTTATTAGGGTAGGGTGTACAGTAGCTAGCACAGACCATTTGTAAAGGTATATAAGATAGACTATTTTGTAAAGAGCTTTCTATTAAGTTTTCTTATGTTATCCCAATACAAGGTTACCTCTTAACCCAACTCTAAGGGCTTTGAGTTATAACACCAGATATGCTTGTAAATAACTTGAAGATAAGCTCTTACTCTATTGTTATTAGCTGAACAATATATATTTTAGGTTCTTCTAAAGCTTTACTGTAGTCACTCCAAGAAATTCTGACATGCTTGAAGTTTGTATCCGCAATTACCTGTCACTTGATATATTAATTTTAGCCAAATCTCTATTACTATAAACATCTTCAAAAGAACCCAAAAGAATAGAATAAATTCTTTTAAAGATAGCAACTATCATAAGTATTGCAAAGTATTCTGCTTACTAAGCATTTGGTCTGCAATCAGTAGTACTAATTAGGTAATCAATGTAAATTTTAACATAGGTTGAATTACTACTACTACTACTATTTTCTATTTGTTATGATTCAATGATCTTAGAACTGATTAAAGAAAAGAACCTTGTATTAGAGTTAACATAAGAGAACTTAATAGAGAACTTTGTACAAGATTGTCTACCTTATATACTAAACTATCATGGTCCATGCTACTACTTTTCTAGCCTACCCTAAATGACCATGTGTTTGCCTTAAGGTCAACATGTGTTGGACACATTATATGATATTATTCTTTCAAAACCCCTTATGACCTTCTCTGTAATCTTGTGAATTGTGACTGTTACTGTGACAGTGTGATCATGACATCACTCTAACCCTAACCCTAGATTCAAATAAAGAAAATAAAAGGAAAAAGAAAAAGAAAAGGGAATTTAAATAAAGAAGTTAGTATTTAGGCTTTACATATCTGATACTATTGTTACTTATACTTTCTTAGCTCTCCATTATAGTATTTACTACAAGTAAGTAGTTGTCAGTTATTCACACTACACTATACTGCTGTGTATTCTGTTCCTTCTAACAAGTTATAGACTTCAGTTGTCTTGATTTCTAGTCAGTACCTTTTTAGACTGCTTTCTATTGATAAGACGGGTTTAACCAACTTTACTAGTAAGCTAATACCTTGTCACTTCTAAATCTATTATGAATTGAGCTGATTCTGAAACACTCTATATCTATAAAATATTCTTATATCTTATATATGCTAATAACTTATTACTAATTAGGTTAAACATTTGCACTCTAGCTAGCTGTATTTGCTCTCTAATTTATGCTGATTACCTTCATTGATAACAATGGCCAACTTAATTGCTATTCTTTCCAAAATCACTAGTCTTACTAACTATTCTTTTTATAAAATCTATATTAAATCAACTTTTACTCTCATTACCTATTCTGGTACTATGTTATATACTAAGTCTACCCATCTAGAATATATATCTCTGTAGTGATACTGTTTTCTCAACTACAAGCCTGTCTTTTACAGCAGCTATCTTCTTTGCAACATGCTCATATAGTAGTGATACAACAATCTAGAGATTCCATCTCCCATAATAGAAATACTCCTATCTGACTTAGTCTTTTATGGCAAAGTTATACTCCTGTCAATATTTCAACACTGAAACCTCCACTTGGGGCAATAGAAGCTATACCACTGAAACCTGAAGCATCTTTTGTAGTATATACCTATATATAAGACTAGTAGTTACACTATAATTTGCTAGTCTGATAATTGATGAAGATAACTCTTATTGAACTCAATCTCTGGTATTTAATGGCGATATACCAATCAGCACTCACTTCTATCTCAGACTTCTTTTTTCCATCTGAAGTTGTGACCATGTAGTAAACAGACAATGTAGTACATAAACTAAAGCCAAGGTTGTTCTACAAGTCTGCATATTCCCAAGTCTACTTTGCAGACTTCTATCTCCAGTGTGAACTGTGTTTAACATATTATCTACACTGCTAAAGACATATTAATGATTTAGTACTCTCTTAGACCACTGATATGAATAAGATAACTAAAAGGAACTTTCTAAGCTTTCAAGTTTTGGCTCTATGCAAAAACTCTACAGACTTGTCAATATTCTAAGTGAGAGAAGAGACTTCCCCAGTGTTATAACTTAGGCCTTTGAGTAAGAATAAAAGAACTCAATAGAGTTCTAAGTATAAGCTAGTCTATCTTATATACTACAAACCATAGTCTATACACACATTACAACTAACCTATCTGTTAGAGTTGTAAATGTTGGACTTTATTTCAGTTTTTATCTTGTTTCCATTTTGTTCCTCTTTTATTTAGGATTAGGGTTTAGAGTAATATTATAGTCACATAGTCATATGGTTATGATAAAACATAATAGAAGTCTCTGGAACAATGATATCATACAATGTACTTAATGCATGTTAGCCTTAAGGCTTACACATGATCTTTAGGGTAGGCTAGGCACAGTAGTATAGTATTGTATATAAGGTTGATACCTTATACTAGAAACTCCATTGAGTTTTCTTGTGATTAATCCAATCCAAGGTTTAACTTTTGGTTCTAACCCTTGAGCCTTAAGTCATAACACTACTCTAAAGTATATATACTTTCTATAAGGTCAATATATTATTATTATATTATATAACATTATCTAAACCTTCTATGATCTTTTTTGTATTACATTATTGTGTGACTGTGACTGTCACATGTGACATCACACCACTTCTTTTGTCTGAGTTCAAAATTAAAAAAAGAAAAAAAAACTCAAAATAAAATAAAGAAAAATAAGACAAAGAAAATAAAACCAAAAGAAAAATACAATCAAGTTCAGCCTGTTATAGTATGAAAGTGTGGACAGACTTTGGACTAGGGTTAGGGTTAGAACCTTAGATAATTATTAGTCTACAACAGACATAGGGTTAGGAGATAGGCACATGACCTGGAAGTCATGTGATAAGAGTCTAGAGTGGTCTGGAAGGACTTAGGGTCTAGAAGGATCGGGAAGAGTCTAGAGAGGGAGTTAGGGTTAGGAGTGATGTCAAGAGGCAAGAGTTCCTCATGGTGCACACATGGTGTACACATGTATAACAGAGATGAAGAGGGATGACGTAAGATAATAAAGTAGGGTAGAGGGTATGATGTCAGGGCACATGTAGAAAGCATAGTGGCCTTATGGAAAACACATGTGGATGAGTAATAGGATATAAGGTAGAGGTATGGACTTTAGGGTCAGTTATATAATGTTGTAGCATGGACCAGGACAGACTAGTATATATAGTGGTAGATAGAGTAGGAGCTCCTTATCAAGTTCTTCTTGTGTCAATCCTATATAAGGTTTAGTCTCTTAACCAACTCTAAGGTTTTGAGTCTACAACATTAGAACTCGATACCCCACTATAAGGACCTCCCAGCACAGGGACCTTCTTCTTTACTGATTCATCCTCGACAGCAAGCAGCGTGCTCAAAGTCAAGAAGATCACATAGCCGGGCCCTAGGCTTAAGGGGAAGTGTTAGCCAGGCAGAGGAAGCTTGGTCAGTCGGGTGCTCTATATTCGCAGGAGTGCTTTGGTCATATTACCCTTTTGTGAACAGTTAGATAGATATTCAGTAGAAGCCTTGTGCTACAGTGTCCACTTGTGACCTGTCTACGCAGAGAAACGGCGTTGTCTAGTAAAGGAACATTTAGCTTAGAGATTCTCTTCTTGGGGGTGATATATAGTTTTTGATTAGATAGTTGATAGGGGTACTAGCACAGAGAGTTAGATTGAAGAGAGTAGATAGGAAGAGATAGATAGAGATACCATTGCCAACGACAGGTGACGAGAGAAAGATTTCAGATAACACAATTGTGTTTGCTGCTGTTTTGATTGATAGCGAGAGAATAAATAAAGAGAACAGCCGCTGGTAACGAGTGACAGCGAGAGAATAGATTTGAAGAGAGATTTGGGAGATTAGATTTTTGGAAGAAGAAGATAACGTAATAACAATTGTGTTTGCTGCTGTTCACAGTCGACAGCAAGATAATAAAGAAAGATTGTAGGAAGATATTTGTTGAAGAGATTAGATTGAAGAAGATTAGAGATAGCAAGATTATCAGTGATGAGTTTGGAAGATTGGAGCAAGGTAGATGTGAAAGAGATTAGAAAGAGATGGGAGAAAAGGAGAAAAGAGTTAGATGAGATAGAGAGGAAGAAGACAGAGAGAGAGAAGAGAATAGAAGAGGCAAAGAAGAGGAAAGAGGAAAAGAGGAAAAGAGCGATCAGAGAGAGAAGATGTTTTGTTTGTGGAATATTTGGGCATATGGCCCATTATTGCAGAAATAGGGAAGGGAAGAAGGGATCAACACAGATGCCCTTAAATAAATTTGAAATATTGAGAGATAGAGTGATGCAGAGGAGAGAGGGAAGTGGTAAAGAGATAGGGAAAGATCGAAGAGAGATATTGAAGGAAGAGAGTAAGAAGAAGACAAAGGTTCAAAAGAAAGACCTAGGAAAGAAGAAGGTAGAAGAGGAAAAGATAGAGAAGATAGAAGCAGAGAGAGAGGTAGAGATGCAAGGTTTCTCCGGAGGAGAAATCTTGAAGGGGAGATACCCCCTAGCATGGTGGAAGAAGAGATGTTACAAGTGTGGAGGGCTGGGGCATAGAAAGAGAGATCACAGAGAGATGAAGATAAAGAAAGATAAGATAGAGAAAGAGATAACAAAAGAGAAGATAGAGGAAGATAAGAAAGATATAGCAATAGAGAAAGAAATGAAGAAGAAAGATAAGAAGAAGAAGAAGAGCGAGAAGAAGAAGATAGAAAAGAGAGAGATCGGAATAGAGAGAGAGATAGTAGAAGAGAAAAGAGAAAAGAGAGATGTTGAGATAGCAACAGAGAAGGTGATAGATGAGAGAAGAGAGAAAGAGATACAAGAGATGGAAGTGAAGATCAGAGAGAAGTTTGAGGAAGAAATAGAAAGAAAAGAAAAGGAGTTTAAAGAAAGAGAAGATAGTATAGAAAAGAGAGATAAAGAGATAGCAGAGAAAGAGAGAAAGATTAGAGAAAGAGAGATAGAGACAGAGAAGAGAGATGAAGAGATGAAGAAGAGAGAAGGAGAGATATTGAGAAAAGAAGAGTTGGAAAAGAGAAAGGAAGAAGACAAGAGAGAGAGATTAGAGAAGATGAAATTAGAAGAAGAAATAAAAAAAGAAGAAATGAAGAAGATAGAAAGAGAGAGAGAAGAAAAAGAAGAAAAAGAGAAAATAGAGTGGGAAGAGGAAGAGAGAAGATTAGAAGAAATAATGGAAAAGCAGAAAGAATAGATGAAAGCGATGCAGGCTCAGATGGAGGCCTTGCAGAAGATAGAAGAAGAGAATAGGAGAGAAGAAATAGTGAAAGAAGAGATAGAGGAAGAACCATGGCAGAGGAAAAGAAAAGTATAAGGAAAAGAAGAAGAAAAATGTAAGAGAAGCGGTAAAGAAGTTAGAGGAAGAAAGAGAAAGAGAAGAGAGCTCGGAATGAGCAAAGAGAGAAAAAGAGGAAGAAGAAATGTACAAAATGATGAGCGACTATTAGGATAGGATAGAAAAAAAGAAAATAGAGGAAGAAAAGACGAGAGAAGAGAAAAAGAAAAGAAAAGAAATAGTAATAACGGCAGATATGTTTTGGGAAGAAGAGAGAGAGAGAATAGAAGAGGAAAGAAAGAAGGTAGTAAGTCCTGTGGCAACAAAGCCAAGGCCAACAGCAAGAAGAGGAGTTTCGTTCAGGAGGAGATAAACATAGGTAAGAGATAGAGAGAAAGAATACCAAGGTGTTTCTCCAGAGGAGAAACCTTGAAGAGGGGATATTGTTATAGTACAAAAGTGTGGACAGACTTTGGACTAGGGTTAGGGTTAGGACCTTAGATAATTATCAGTTTACAACGAACGTAGGATTAGGAGATAGGCACATGACCTGGAAGTCATGTGATAAGAGTCTAGAGTAGTCTGGAAGGACTTAGGGTCTAGAAGGATTAGGAGGAGTCTAGAGAGGGAGTTAGGGTTAGGAGTGACATCAAGGGACAAGAGTTCCTCATGGTACACACATGGTGTACACATGTACGACGGAGATGAAGAGGGATGACATAGGACAATGGAGTAAGGTAAAGGGTATGATGTCAGGGCACATGTAGGAAGCATGGTGGCCTTATGGAAAACACATGTGGATGAGTAATAGGATATAAGGTAGAGATATGGACTTTAGGATCAGTTATATAATGTTGTAGCATGGACCAGGACAGACTAGTATATATAGTAGTAGATAGAGTAGGAGCTCCTTATCGAGTTCTTCTTATGTCAACCCTATACAAGGTTTAGTCTCTTAACCAACTCTAAGGTTTTGAGTCTACAATACAGCCCATCATTCACAACTCTGACATTATCCCTCTTTTAAGATTTTTCCTCTAGAGAAACTGACTTCTATTTTTACCAGTTTTTTTCTAACTTTCTTAGATATTCTTCCTCAAACTTTCTGTTATCCCAACTATATAACATTTTTGCTATATACTTTTCTGGTAATTCTTTTCTTCTAAGATCTCTTTCCTCTAGCCTATCTAACTTCTCTTGTCTTCTTACTTTTGTATTCATTCTTCTCTTAAATTCTTCTACTGTTTCTCTTATATTCTCTAAATCTTCCTCTTTCTCCTAGATATCATTCTTTGCTGTAAACCCCTTTTAATGTATCAAATACTTTATTACTTCTTATACTTTTTTTTTGTTTAGAATTTTTTCAACTTCCTATTTGTTAGGAACAGACCAGTCACTGAACCAGTTATGCTAAAAGTGCACAATGTCAAGCTTAGCTTTGATATCTAGCTAGTACTATATATGTACTTCATACTGTACTCCTGACACTATTCTTCTACTTTATCAACTTCTACTAGTTTTGGTTCTTCTACTTTCTGTCTCTTTACTGGTTTCTTATACTTCATTACTCTACTAATATTAACCACCAAATAAATTCTCATAGAGGTCAGTAACTTTAACTTTACTACATTCCTTGACATAACTTCTTCTATTATATAAGGCTCTACATATCATTCTGTTAACTTTTTTACTGGTCTTTCTTTAAATACTAAATCTTTTGAACTTGACATTACTTTGCTTCTCTTCTTCCATTCTTCCACTTCTCTTTTTCTTCTGTCCACTTGCTTTTTTATTTCCTCTTGCATTCTTCTTAATACCATCTTTGCTTCTTTCTGAACCTTCTTTATTCTTTCCACAAATTCAGTTGTTTTCTTTACTTTTCTTTTTCTTCTAATATTCACTCCCATTCTCAATTCTCTCTCATAATTTGCCATGAATGGTAATATTTGTGTTGCTACATGAACTTTGTTGTTTACTACAAACTCTACTGTTGCTAACCACTCTAGCCAATTACTCTGTTTATGCTTTGTAAAAAACCTTAAGTACTGTTTCAACTCTTGGTTTATTTATTCCATTTGTCCATTCTTTTGTGGGTGGAATACTGTTGATAACTTTGTCTTAATCTCTAATATTATTACAACCCAAAGATCTTGGAGTAGGTCAATGAATAGAATCTTGTATTAGAATTAACATAAGATAAGAGAACTTGATAGAGAACTCTGTATAGGATTGTTTACCTTATATACCAAGACTAATGGTCTATGCTCCACTACTTTAGCCTACCCTAAATAAGCATGTGTTTGCCTCTCAAGGTCAACATATATTAAATATATTATATAATATTATTTTTTTAGAATTTTTTTCCACTTTTTATTGTAACATGTGATCATGTGACTGATGTGTGACACATAGTCACGCCAATGTAACAATTTGTGACAGTGATGATGACATTATGTTAAACCCTAACCTTAGTTTCCAGAAAATGAAAATAAAAGGAAAATAAGATAAAAATGAGAAGAAAATTGAAAATAAATAGAGTTCACCATGTTCAACTCTGAAAAATATCCTATTCAACTTCTTTATCAATTCTGCTACAAACTGAGGTTTTCTGTCACTAATCACACTCTCAGACAATCCATATAACTTTCATACATTGTCTCTAAATAGTCTTACTAATCTTTCTGCTGATATTTCTTCTATTATTGCCACAAAATATACTATTTTTGACAATCTATCACACATCACTAGTATTGCATCTTTTTCTACTACTAATGGTAACTTAGTAATAAAGTCTACCATTAAGAGTATTTATACCTTCCCAGATACTTTGCTTATTATTAACTTCCTTACTAGTATCTTTATTTTATTTTTCATTCTTTGATATAAATCACACTCCTCCACATATTTTCTAATATCTCTTATAACTTCTAGCTACTAGTAATTCCTCATTACTAACTCTGTTATCTTATATCTATCTTATGTTCTACTGTCAGCATATCATGATGTAACCAGATTATCTCCACTTTTAATTTCTCATTCTTTGTTATATATACCTTTTTCTTCTTTAATATTGAATCTCCCTTAATCTCCCACTCATCTCCTCTTAGATTTTTTACTCCTACCTTCTTCATTTCTTCTATTACTTTTACTACTTTGTCTTTTTCTCTTGTCCTTTTTATTTTTTCTTTTAATTCTTCTTCTGGTTCTTCCACCATCACTTCCATCATTTCTTATATCCATTCTTCTTTTATCAACTTCTGATTTTTGTTATCATTCTCTGTTCCATTCTTCCAATCTAGTCTCCTATTCAACTTATCTGCTTTCTTTATTCTAACTTCTAGTATATGCTTTAAAGTAAAATCAAATCTAAACAAGTATAAAGCCCATTTAGCTTGTCTTTGATTCAACTTTTGTGCTTTTATGAAATATTCCAAATTTTTATAATCAGTCCAAATTTATCATAAATTCTCTTAATTTCATTGAGAGATTTGAAGAGATATGCTACTGGCTTCCACCATCTATTACTACATTTCATTGATGATATTCCTTCGTAGCATAATCTGACATATTTATCTCTATCCTTATCTTTCTATCTAAATCCAGTACTACTAATATTGGTTCCATTGTTAATCTTTTCTCCAATACCTCAAATAACTTTTTCTGTCCAATCTTCCACTCCTATTTCTAATAATGGTAGGAATAGAAAGTGAGGAGAGATATGATGAACTGGTGGAGGAGATATTAAGAAGGTTGGAGGGAAATGATTTGTATATGAAGCTGGAGAAATGTAGGTGGAAAGTAAGAGAGATAGAATTTCTAGAAGTAGTGATTGGGCTGAAAGAAATAAAAATAAAGGAAGTGGAAGTGGTATTGGATTGGCCAGCTCCAAAGATGGTTAAAGATGTGCAAAAGTTCTTAGGACTGACAAATTACTATAGGAGATTCATGGAAGAGTTTGTGAAAATAATGAGGCCATTGTATAAGTTGACAAAGAAAAAGTATTATATTGTTAATGAAACTTCCCACTTTTCCTGTATTAATCTTTTAGTAACTTATTCATCATAGCCTGAAATGTGACCAGAAAATTTGTTAACTCAAAAAACATGACTGTTGATTCAAATGACTCCTCTGGTGTTGTAAAGGCTACTTTCTACTGATCTCTCTCTTTTATTTTCAAATTGTTATACTCCTATCTTAAATCTATTTTTACAAACACCTTCTTGGTCCTAATATTCTTAATAACATCTGAAATAAGTGGTAGTGAATAATTGTTCTTCACCATTCACTTATTAAAATATTAATAGTCTTGTACCATTCTCTTTTTTCTTTTCTTCTTTCCTATAAAATATACCAGTACTATTTTTTCTCTGAACAAGAGATAAACTTTTTCTTTCCTTGGTATAAATATCTCCTTCAGTTCTATTATATGATCCTATATCTTTTTTGTTAGTATTCTTTTGCTTGTTCTCTTTCCAAAAACCTTAATCTATTTATGGAAATGCTCTGGCACTAACTTCTTTGCTTCCTCCTCTGATTTAGTTGTTTCTTTTTCCTCATCCTAAATTTCCCACTCCTTTGTTACTCTTTTCACTTCTATTATCTTACTTTTCTTTTTCTTCTCTTCTTGTTTCTTTTTTTATCTTTCTCTTGTCTCTTCTACCCAAACTTCTTCTGTTTTGGTCTTCACTGCTTTCTATATTCTTCCAGACATCTTATCATCTTTACTTTCTCTGTTTTCCAATCAATCTCAGGGTTATGGTGAGCTAGTCATAGTATCTCCAAGATTACACTCCACTTCTGTCTACCAATCACATCTATCTCTGTTCTTTCTCTATGCCCTTGATAATAAATATTTACCTCCACAATGTTTCCTATTAGCCTCTTTTTATTAAATGTTCTATCCACATTCTTTACATAAATAGGCTTCTCCATTTTCTTTAATTTAAACTTCTACTTTTGTGCAAACTCTGAACTTATCACTAATTCTGTTACTCCACTATCCAACAATGTTTCTATTTTTATT
Organism: Leucocoprinus gongylophorus; assembly: GCA_022457215.2. Taxonomy (NCBI): domain Eukaryota; kingdom Fungi; phylum Basidiomycota; class Agaricomycetes; order Agaricales; family Agaricaceae; genus Leucocoprinus; species Leucocoprinus gongylophorus. The sequence continues at coordinate 20,129 of JAJOHK020000231.1, read as the reverse complement.
TTTCTTACATCTACTGATTTCTCCTTTTCTTCTTTCTTGGTATTTTTTTTTCTCAAAATAGACTTTCTATCTTTCTTAGGTTCCTCTTTGTCTAGAATACTAGCTTGTATTATTCTATTAGCTAGTATATGGAATTTATTACAAGAGTCTTGTTGTAACAACCACTCGTAGTATGCTGACTTCAGCAAAGCTCTTAGTAGGCTATCTAGTAGTGGGGATTACAAGAGAACTCAACAAGGAGCCCTCGCTGCATTGCTCCTCTATTTATATAAATATAAGGTGGTCCATGCTACAACAATAATTACCTGCCCTTATATCCATGCATCATCCTCATGTCCTATTACTCATCCACATGTGTTTTTCTTAAGGCCACTATGCTTCCTACATATGCCCTGACGTCATACTCTTAATCTCTGCTGTACATATGTACATTATATGTACACCATAAGGAACTATAGTCTCTTGACGTCATCTCTAATCCTAACTCCTTCTAGACTGTTCTAGCCTCTGTCACATGACTTCCAGGTCACGTGCTCTCCATCTGTTGTAGACTAATAATTACTACTGTCCTATATCTGTTCTAACCCTAACCCTACCTGAAGTCTGTCCACACACTTGTCTTATAACAAGTCTAGTTAAAAACTTCTAGACTTTCCTTCTCTTTTAAATTGTTTGAACTGTTCCAATTGCTTCTATATTCTATTCTCTTTTCTTGGCCCACTATTTTACAATTTCTACAATTCCACACAAGATGGCCAAATTCTCCACAACTATAACAATTTCTTCTTCTGTTCACATCTATTACATAGAGATCTCTCCTCATTCTATCTTCTCTTCCTCCTTATCCTTGTTGGGGGTTTCAGACCACCATTATGTTGGTTCTTTTTACTTCTTTCATTGAAGCAGGCCCTGCTAGCACCTGTTATATTTTTTGCCTCCTAGACCATATCTGAGATAGAGATAGTTGTGGCTTGAACCTCTTAATTACTTTCTATTACTTTCTGTTTCTGTCCCTGATTTCTACTCTCTTTTCTTTCTCTCAATCTTTTTTCTTCTCTCCTGCTCTTTTTTTTAGTGTCTATCTAAACTAGTGGCATGCTTGTATCACTGTTCAATACTTGTAGGAGGCCTTTTCACTTCTATTAACTTCCTTCTGATTACCCTATTCATTTCTCTCTTAAATTCTTCCACTGATGCTCTTCCTTCATATTCACTTTTTTTTGCTCTTCTTCTGAATTCTTGAACAAACTCCTTCATTATCCTTCCTTTCTGCTCAACATTTTTGAGTTTAGCAACTTTGACTGACTTCTCATCTTCTTCACCAAATTTCTTTTTTAATTCTAACAAAAACTTTCCTACCAATTCAAATTCTATCTCTTCTGATTTCAGATCTTCTAATATATTCTCTTTCCACATATCCACTGACTTTCACTATACATATAACAGTACCAACTGAATTTTCTCCTCCACTGCTGCTTTTCTCATCTTCATCCTCAAGAATAAACTCTACTACTCTACTTACTTTCCCACTAAATACTGGTAGTTTATCCACTTCTATGTTGGGGCCAGTGTTGGACTTCTCTGCTGCTACTCTCCCTTTTCTCACTATGATTGCCTGCAATGTTGCTATCTGTCTCTATTATATTCTTATCTGCTTCAATAACTGATTAATATCATATTAACTTATAATATTGTTGTTATTGTTGTAAGTGGAAGATAAGTAGATAGATAATAGTAATGATGGTGGTGGTATGGGTGGTGACAATGTATAGAGTGGTAAAAGAGAGGAACTAGTACTGGTCTTACTCTTAGACTCATATTCTGAACTTAAAATAATATCTGTTATCACAAATCCTCTGATATCTATGCCACTAGCATAGATAATACTCTACTTCAATTACCATCAATCTGAGAACTAGAGACTCTGACCCTATATTTCTTATCAACCTATGGAGTCAGAACAATAACTCTCATGGTAACTAGCTATTCTAAAGATGCACAGAGTAAATATTATTAGATTATCACTTCTATATTTAAGAATATAGTTATGCTGTATTATTCTTCAGTTTGAGAATTAACTTGAACTGTGTTGCACTTGTGCTCTTCTGTACAAACTTCTCTTCATCCAAAAATTACAACCATATGACATATAAGCTAGGTATAATATTCTCCATTGAAGCCAAGATTATCTTATTTATGTAACACTCACTTCTAGCCTTCCTCTGCCACTTGATCCACTAAGTTTCCTTTCTGTTCTATCTTCTATGCTATCACAGATAATCCAGTAAGTACAATTTACCTCTAACACTAACATCAGAAGAGAATTACTAGTTTTAATTGATTTTCAGGATGACTTCTACAGTATAAACTACCAGATTATATACTAGTTAGTATATCTAGGGTAGTTATTTGGAATGTAACTGCTAAGCAATTTATCTTGATTACTAGTGATTCTTAGATATTAAGGAATGAAGTTTTATAAAGTTGTCTTGGATCAGTAAGGACATTTGAGGTGGAATAGACATGTTTGATCTATACTAGAAGAAATTGGGGAGTATAGATGAGGATGAGTGATTATTTATGGGTTGGGGTAGAAGAGGTTAGAATATAGGATATAACAGGTAGTCTATTAGACTATTAACTGACTGTAATCAATCAGTTATTATTATAAGAAATTGTTACAACCTTTGCTTAGAGCTCAGGTTACACTTTAGGCAAAGACTTGAGTAAAGAATAGAGAATTGTGCAATTGGTAAAGTATAAGAATACAGAAGTATGCCTATGCTATATATATAGAGTTAATATGAGGAAAAGGTCCACCACAAGGTAATCAAGTTATAAACATAAAGATAGAGCAAGGACACAACACCTACTACATGAGGTGCTGACTGAGATTACTTCAGTGTAGCCAATCATATCATCATCACCCTATACCCTAGTCCATTTGAAGATATGAGGCATTAATTGTAACAATACCTTCTTTTCAGCTTTCATGTCCACATGAATCAGATCAATACTTTGAGTTCTCCAACCACATAAGTTGTCATAATTTTCTTTGTAGGACCAATGATTGCTTGTCCTTGATTGTTGACAGCAATGAAATATGGTTTGTGTGGAGGACCTTCTTGATATATAGATATAGAGAATCTATTTCATGAGGTCTTGGTATCATGTTTTTCTTCAACAAAGACCACTGCTATTTCTCTCCAGAATTCGGAATCTTGTTCTCCTCTAGAGCAAAGTGATTAATAGTATGGGAATAGCTTGAATAATCTTGTTTGTATCAGAGAATGTATGAACTTCATGTGTTGTTCTAAGTTCTTGATTTCATCATGTATGAAACTTGATTCAGTTGTCTTGGATAATGTGGTTCTGGATGTGGTTACTGATACCTTGTATGGTTTGATTAGTATAACTTCTTCTTCTACTCCAGTCATCATGTTCTTTCTTCAATAGTTTAGCCTTGTCCATATTGTTCAGCTTCCTAGTGATGTATAGATTGGGAGAAGTTGGTGTGGTAACATAGTTGTTGGTAACTTAGTAAGACATTTGCTTTGAAGATCAACTGATGATTGTTGTGAACTGTTGAACTGGGATTTTACCCCTTCTCTTTATAGATTTCAACTCAAAATCCTTAATCAATAATCTTCAATTGCTCTTTTGCATGAGGCAACTTTGTTTCTGCAATCTATTGATCCTGTTTATCTCTGTAACCCTTACAATGTACTAGGTATTGTGTTCTCTATCCTCATTTTCAATGCTTTCTAACTTCTTCAACTTCATATTCTTCTTCTTCATTAATAATTGTGGGTGGAGGTGCCAGTTCCATGTGTTGTCCTTTGAAATGTGGTTCCCTGTACCTTGTCAGCAAATCTTCATTGAACACATTATGAATCATCCATCCTTCTGGAAGTTCAAGTTAAAATGCTCCTAGACCAATATTCTTTGAGATTCTAAAAGGTCCATATCTTTTTTGGTCCAACTTCTTTGAGGGTCTGTTCAAATAGATATTTTTGTTTTCCAACCACATATTGTCTCCAACCTTTAATCCTTGAGGATTCCTTCATTTCTTATCAAATTGCTTCTTTATATTCTTTTGAGCTGTTTTCATTGACTTTGTGGCCTCTTCCCAGCTTCTTTGTAGGCCTGTAAGAAATTCTTCTAATTTTGGAAACTCCATTTGTGCTACAAGGTTGCCTTTCCATGGATGTCTTCCAAAGTTGAGTTTAAATGGAGTTTATCCTGTTGCCATATATCTCTTATTATTGTATTGGAATTCTGCAGCTACTAGCTATTCCATCCAATTATTCTGTTGGTAGTTGACATAATATTGTAGAAATGTTCCTACTTCTTGATTAATCCTCTCTGTTTGTTTATCTGTTTGAGGATGATATGGTGTTGACAACTATCTCTTAGTTCCCAATGCTTTCATGAATTCCTTCATAAACCTTGATGTGAATTGTGGTCTTATATTGCTCAAAATTTTCTTTGGTATTCTATGTAGTTTCCAAATTTTGTTCTTGTAGATCTTTGCTATCTATTCTAAAGAGATATTCATCATTATCATCTTTAATTGTATTATCTTTGTGAATTAATCCACTATAACTACTATGGCATCCATTCTATTGGATCTTGGTAATAGTCTGATCATGTCAATACTTATCTCCTACTATGGTCCTTGTGGAATCTCCAATAGATGAAGTTCTCCTGGTTTTTGTTGATGTTGGATTTTATTCTGTTAGCATTTTATACAACCATGTACATATTTTTTTAATATCCTCTTTGAGTCCTGGCCACCAATAGTTCCTTTTGACCAATTCTATCATCTGTTGTTATCCTGGATAACCTACATCTACAGAATCATGGTTCTCTTGTAAAATTTGTTCTTTAATCTTTCTGTTGTTTGGAATGTATATCTATCCATTCATGTAGGTTATTCCATTTTGCTCCCAGACTAGACTATCTCTTTTCTTTAACTCCTATTCCACTTCATGTTTTTTTGTATTATTTCTTTGTATTTCTTCCAATAGATCTGAATTTTCTGTTGTCTTGTTTTTTAACATTGTTATCTCTGCTGTTGTTCTCCTTGTCCACAATTCTTCCTTGAGCATATGAACATCCTTGTTGTCTTCTTGTATATCTATTTGATCTTTTCTTGATAGAATATCTGCCTTTGTGTTCATTTTTCCAGGTATATGCCATAGAATGAAATCGTAGTCTTATAATTTTAGGTACTGTCTGGCCTATCTTCCATTTAACTTGTGAGGCTCTCTGAAATACTTGAGATTTTCATGATTCATCCAGATTTCAAATGGTTTCATTGCATCCAGTAGATATTGTCTCCACTTTGCTAAGGCTTCTACAATTGCCAATAACTCTTTGTCATAGATTTCATAATTCCTTTCCACTTGTTGCATTGTTCTAGATAGGAAGGCTATTGGTTTCTATTTTCCTTCCTGTTCTTGAGATAATACTCTTCCAATAGCATGTCCTGAGGCATCTATTTCTACTCTGAATTTTCCTTCTCTTTTTGGAAGAAAGAGTACCAGTTGACTTGTAATCTTGTCTTTTAACTCCTGGAAAGCCTGTTGATGTTCTTCTTCCCATTTCCATTTCTTCTTTCTTTTCAGGTTGTTTAATGGCTTTGCTGTATGACTAAAGTTCTGAATGAACCTCCAATAGAAATTTGCAAATCCTAAGAAGCTTTCCACTTCTTTAATTTTCATTGGTTTTTTCCATTCTTTGACTACCTTGATCTTATCTTATTCCATCCATACTTGCCCTTTGCTGACTATTACTCTTAATATTGGAATTTCCTCTATATTAAAGTCACATTTTGATCTTTTAAAACACAAGTTGTGTTTTTCTGCAATTTTCAAAAACCTAATCATTTGTTCTTCAAGTTTCTTTATTGTTTTGGCTAGTATAACAAAATTGTCCATATAGTTTGCCAATATTTCTTTGTGAAGTAATTTCCAGAAAATACTGTTCATCATTCTTTGGAATATTTCTGGCAAGTTGCATAGTCTAAAATACATTACTTATGGTTCAAATAATCCTTTGTTCATCAGGAAAGCTGCCTTCCATTTGTCATCTTCTTTGATCTGAACATCATTATATCCTCAGATAAGATTGAGTTTGTTGAAATATTTGGCTTCCTTCAATTTATCAATTACTTCTCTAATTAGGGGAGTAGCATTTTATTCTTGATGGTGATTTGATTTAGTTTCCTGTAGTCCTAAACCAACCATAATAAACTATCCTTCTTTGAAATATAAAAACACAGTACTGTATATTTTGACTTTGATTCCACTATTAACCTGGCTTTTAATTGTTTGTCTAATCATTGGTTAAGAGCTTCTTTTTCCTTCAGTGTCATTGTGTAGGCTTTCACATTTAATTTACTGGATACTTTTTCCATTAGGTTTATCTTGTAATCCTATTCTTGTCATTCTGGTAATTTCTCAAATTTCTTCTTATTAAATAGATAAGTGAATAGTCAAATATACTCTGGTAAATCTTCTAGGTTTATCTTGTCTGATTCCTTTCCTATTTCACTGTTGTCCTATTCTTTGATTTCTGTTGCCTGTATCCTTCTAGTTTTAAACTTGATATCTTAATATTTTATTTTGCAGCTTCCTGAACATTTCATAAACTTTATCAATCAGTTTTTCCAGTTGACTTCTAAGTTGTGCTTGACTAACTAGTCATGTCCTAGAAACATGTCTATTTTATTTAAATCCATTACTGCAGCTTCCAACTACTCTTTGTATCTGTTGATTTCTATTTCTAGAGGTACTACCTTGGTCACCTCTCTGTTCTTTGTTCCATCCATATTAAAAACTTTGAATGAGAAGTTTATTGGCTTTGTCTATATTCTCTTATTTTTGACTAGTTGTTTGTCAATTCCCATGTATATATATCCAGAATCCACTAGTGTCTTGACTTTGAGATTTTTTCCATTCTTTATTTTCATGTTTGCTTGCATGTTTAATTCTCTTTCAGCATTACTCTGTTGATTTGGAATAATATATTTCTTTGGAGGATTTACATTGATCTCTTGTACCATGTCTACTCAAGATCTTCTCCAAAACTCTGCTTCTTGTCTTTTTCTTTGTTGTCTTCCTCATCTGTTTCTTCTTAAATCTTTCATTTCTTTATTGACTGTTTTCCTTTACAGTCTCTCATGATGTGCTCTTCTTGAAACACTTTCTGGTTTCTTTCTCTTTCTTCTGGTTCTAACATTCTTTGGCCATATAGCCATACTTGTTGCAGTTGAAGCACTTAGGCTTTCTGTCTTTGAAATTATTGTTGGACTTTCTTATATCCATAAGTTGTTCTCTTCCTCCATATGTCATTTCTGTTCCTGTCTTGTAGTCATATCTTTCTTCTGTAGATTCATATCCTTGTCTAACTGAGATAATCACTATTTTCCACTCCTTGAGTAACTCTGGTGCTGCAGTGAGTAGATATCCCAATATTGTCTTGATGATATCTTGTCATACATTCTTCTTCAGTAAAAAGATAGTATGTAGCTTATCTATATCTGCCTTTATGGCTAAAGCTTCAAACTCAATCATAAAGTCCACTGTATTTCATTTTTCTTGTTTAAAGGTCTTGATCTTCCATTCAGCATCTGCTACCTTTGTCTTGTTGCTGAACATAGTCTTAATTTCTTTAACAATTTTTTCCCAATCCTAGGTTTCTAATTCTTTGTCTAGTTTGTCTAGCTTTCTCTGGATGTAAATATTTGCTACACCTCTCCTGAGGTGGGCCAGAATTGCCATGATTCTATTGTCAGTCTCCATGACCTTGTCGCTCTTAAGGAATAATCACATTCTCTTCCACCAGTCTTCAAATTTTGTTCTGTCCTCATTAAACCATTCTGAATCTGGGACCATATTCTTAGGCATAACAGCCTGTTTGTTGTTGTTCATCATCACTGGTGCTGGTTTTGCAAACATTTCTTTGTCTGATTGTTCATATATTTTTTCTGAGGCTTTATTTGTGATCTGTAAGGATTCTAGTCTTTTTGATAGTGCATCAATATCATCTGTTCATCTTGAACTCATCTTAGTTCTTCTTGTAGTCTATACTACACATGTTCTGTTTATTGTCTGGTAGTAACTTTGCCTAATTTGTTCATAGACTAACTATTATAGCAACTACTCATCACTCAAGGACAAATGATCTTACAACGAGCAAAGCTCTCCAATGGGCTATCAAGTAAAGAGTGGAGGAATTACAAGAGAACTCGACAAGGAGCCCTTGCTGCATTGCTCCTCTATATATACTACTACATCGTGGTCTGTGTTACAACAATGTGTTTACCTCATGTCCATCTACCATGCTTCTATCTCATGTCCTATTACTCATCCACATGTGTTTTCCTTAAGGCCACCATACTTCTTACATGTGTTCTGACGTCATACCTTTAATCTCTATTATACATGTGCATACCATGTGTACACTATGAGGAACCCATGTTCCTTGATGTCACTCCTAACCCTAACTCCTTTTAGACTCTTCCCGATCATTCTAGACCCTAAGTCCTTCCAGACCGCTCTAGACTCTGTCACATGACTTCCAGGTCATGTGCCTATCTCCTATCCCTTTGTCCGTTGTAAACTAATAAAATACTACTACAATATCTTTACTCTGTCCTAACCCTAACCCTAAAGTCTGTCCACATTCTTGCGCTATAACACTAACCACTATATACCTCTTCTTTTGCAAGGTGAGCTCATCAACACTTTACCAAATATTACAATCTTTGCTTAGAGCTCAGATTGCACTTTAGACAAAGACTTGAGTAAAGAATAGAGAATTGTGCAATTGGTAAAGTGTAAGAATACAGAAGTATGCCTATGCTATATATATAGAGTTAACATGAGGAAAAGATTCACCATATACAAGGTAATCAAGTTATAAAACATAAAGATAGAGCAAGGACACAATACCTACTATATGAGATGCTGACTGAGAGAAATGAAAATAAAATAAAATATAGGAAGTTGTCTTTACAATATTATGTCTTAGCTAATATCTTAAGTAGTGTTTCTGAAATATATGACCAGTGTAGCTAGTAGAAGTATAGCATATAAGCTGAAGCTAAAGATTATTTAATATCCACATTCTGTATATCTAGATAACTTCTACTTACTTATCTATCTTTTAAGAACTCACTATAGATCTCAGATAATAAGACATGAACTATGTTTAACAATTTAAAACAGTAGCCACCTTTAGAAAACATTATTCTGTTCTTTTAGGTTTTTCTAAAGATAGGTTATATTTAATTAGCAGATTCCACAATATATCTTAGGATCTCCACAAACATTACTTAGTCATTCTAACATCTACTCTAAAGTTATAAGCTTATAATTAAGTTTTTCTAGTACTTTCTATAATATTCTATCAAGTCATATGACTGTATAACCATGACTTCTATGTAACATCTATCATACTTTGTGACATTTGTGATAGTCACATGTAATATCATATTATGCTCTCACAGCTAAGTTCAAAGAAGAAAATATAAAAAACAAACTATAAGAGAAAAGAGAAATCAGAAAAAAGAAAAGTCTAAGTTCACTCTGAGAATTTTACATACAGGTCCTCTTATAGCAAGTTATTTGTCAGAGTAGTGTAGATATTAGTAATATCAAAATTTTAAATGTCTTAATTGAATGTTGATGATGTTAGTTTGTTCAGCTAAAGTACATAACTTATTGGGAATATATACTCAGTTCAACACAAAAATATATAAATAGCTCAGATTTGTTACTGCTCTAGTTTAGAATTCTTTCATATGTTGATAAATGGACAAAAACAAGTATTATACAGTTCTAGCCCAAACATCATCTGGTAGTCTGTTGGACTGTTAACTAGATATGGTTAAGTTCATCTGCTCCAATAATAGCATTAATAAGAAAAGAAAAGATAAATCAGAATAGGAATAGAAAGTTCACTTTGTGACATCATGCTTTAACCAACATTCTGAACACTGGACAGTGGGATTTTGTAACACTAGTATAATTTACAAGTTTTCTCCACTCATTTGTAGAGAGTCTTCTTTTATTAATAGAAACAAAGTAGATGTTTATATTCAGGAACAGCACAATTTTGAATCTTACATAATTTAGAAAGTCAACAATACTGATCTGCATCAGACTGATCTACCATTCATGCAAATAGCTTTTGTTGCTTTGATGTGACTTCTAATTTACTCTTGCAACAAGGTATAAAATAAGCTTCATAAATTAACTGGCTGAGGTATTAGATAGTTAATGATAGTCAGAAAAGAACTAGCTTTGGCAGATAGGGCAGTGGTTGGTAATAACTCAAATAGATGTTCAAGATTGATGTAGTGGATAACTCTAATCTATCTTCAAAAGGTAGTATAATTTTCCAACAAAGAGGAGAAAATGGAATTAATATCAATATAATGTTTGAATTAGCTGTAGAAATTGTTTCAAAAGCAGAACTTTGCTGTTGTTTGTTGCAAAACAGTTTCACAATTATGTACTATATAAAAACATCACTGTATTCATCAAGACTATAAATATGACCTCTTTTGCACTTGTATACAACATGTCTTAAGCTCTAAGAAGGAAACAACAATGAGTTCTTAGTTTTCTAGCTTGTTTTAGGCCTCATTGAAAAAGTTAACTGCTCCATAGATACAGTAAGGTTCTTAAGAATCCATCATACATACCTGGATAGCTATTCAGGCCAATATTTTGCAAAATATAAGATAGTACTTGGCTTAACATGTTATGATTCAAAACTCTTAGAGTTAGGCCCAGAAGTAACCATGTATTGAGGTAATACAAGAGAACTCAATAGAGAACTCTGTATAGGATTATTTACCTTATATACTAAAGGCACTGGGTCCGTGCTAGGCCTGTCTAACCTACCCTAAACTACCATGTGTGTGCCTCAAGGCCAACATGTATTGTACATGTTATATGTCATTGTCTTTCCATGCCTTTCTTCTGATATTTTGTGGATTAACTCTAACCCTAAGTTCTAAAAATAGAAAAAGAGAAAAATCAATCAAAAATAAAATAAAAATAAGAAGGAAAAATAAGAAGAGACTAAGTCCACTTTTCTCAATCCTAACATAACATCTTGAACATAAAAGTCTTACATAGTTTCTAGTAAATAACAATCAGATAACAAAGTTGACTCAGAGGTGTGTGGACTTGTAGAATAACCTTGGCTTTAGCTTATATACTGTGCTGTCTGTCTGCTGCATAGTTATAACTTCAGATGGAAAGAAGAAGTCCAAGATAGGAGTGAGTGCTAATTAGTGTATTGCCATTGAACACTGGAGATTAAGTTCAATAAGAATTATCTTTGTTAATTATCAGACTAGTGAATTAGAGTGTAACTACTAGTCTTATATATTATCAAAACTGAAAGTAGTAGACTTAACTTTTCTTATTTCTCTTTCTCATTTTTTTTTATTCTTTTGATTTTCTTTTCCATTTTCTATTTTTAGAACTAGGGTTAGGAATAAACTAATAAGATCATGTAGTCACAAGTCACATGATTTATGGAAGAACATAGAAAGTTCTGAAAAGGATGAGGTTATACTACATATGCAATATATGTAGACCTAAAGGCTAATACATGGCTATTTAGGATAGGATAGAAGTAGCTAGCATGGACTATGTGGATTTAGTATATAAGGCAGATTATCTTATACAGAGTTCTCTATTGAGTTCTCTTGTGTTAACCTAATATAAGGTTTATATCAAAGTTGAAAGTGGTAGACTTTATTTAGTCTCCTTTTCTTTTCTATTTTCATTCTCCTTTTGATTTATGTTTCCTTTTTTCTATTCTTAGAACTTAGGAGAGGATTAGAGTAACAGTCACATCACATGACATGGTCATAGCAATGATCACAAGTCACATGACTTATGGAAAGACATAAAAGGTTCAGAAAGGATGATATCATAACATGTGTTTTACACATATTAACCTTAAGGCAAACATATGGCTGTTTAGGGTAGGCTAAAAGTAGTTAGCACAGACCATGAGGTTTTGGTATATAAGGTAGACAATCCTGTACAGAGCTCTCTATTGAGTTCTCTTGTGTAAACTCTATACAAGGTTCTTTCTTTTGACCAACTCTAAGATCTTAAGTTTGTAGTATCTATTAGATAGGACAAGATAGTTTAAGATCAAATAAGTCTGCAATCTCAAGTAGAGAGTCAGTGTGAATTGAATAAAAAGAATAAGATATATCCTAATCACTATCACTGATATTGAAATTACTAGCCATGATTAGCACATTTTAAATATTAACTTTAGTATTCTTGAGATACTTTAAAGCTAATTCACAATTATTAGAGTATACATTGATTATAAAAAAGATATTGCCATTGTTAAAGAAAGAGAAGCAGTAAATATCTATGTGTTGTGGCAACCACTAGATACAAAGTCCAATAATCACACAAGCAAGTAAAGCTCTTAGTAAGTTATCAATGTGAAGATTACAAGAAAACTCAACAAGGAGTTTTTGCTAGATTGCTATCCTATTTATATAAGTTACATATGGTCTGTGCTACAAATAATTACTCCTGCCCTAATGTCCATGTGTTGTCCATGAGTACACCATATGTACACCATATATACACTATGAGATAGCTATACAGTTAACATGCTTCTTGACATCATTCATCTAGTCTGCTCTATCTCACTCTAGGCCTATAACCTCACATCATGTGATATGTCATGTGACTGCAGTCATGTGCCTCTTCATTGTCAATAAAAAATAAAAAATAAAAAGAAATTCAAAAGAAAAGAAATATAAAATCAAGAAAAATAGATAAAAGAAAAAGAAAAATGTTTAGTCCTCATATGCATCATAATACTATGATTGAAAATGTTCTTTCTTAAGGTGAAATATATATGAGAGAAATATATGTTGATATATGAAATGACATAAGAGTATTTATTATCATTATTTGAAGATCTAAAAAAAATGATCCAGTTGGGATGGTTAGGTGTTCCTACTATGCTATTGCTATTTTTGTTAGAGAAACTTGGTATAGTATGAATAAATGTCTAAGGAGGTTCTTGAATGAAAATAATATTAAAGTTTTCAAAATGTTGTCTATAAGAGTTCTGTTCTTACAAACATTTTACAAAAAGATCTTGAGATTTTTTAAAATCATACTTGGATACTACTTATGGCTGAACAAAGTGATTTGTTTCTGGAATCCCAAAGTTCTTGATATTTCTTCATATATCACTTTTTATTGAAGTAATGCCTCTAGAATAGGCAAAAGTTTGAGTCAGCTTGATAATTACCTTTAAAATTTAGGCAGTTGAACATATGAGGGCAGAGTTTGCCCTGTTTGGTTTTGAGATACAGAGGATTGATCTTGAAATTTGCTTTACAGCACCAGATAAAGTGGCATTAGTGTTTAATCTTATGAGATCTGTTACACTTAACACATTGAGAGCCTTGAGCTCAACAAGCAAATATGGTATGTTCCCACTTTCAGTAGTTCTTGTATTAGAGAATACTAGGATTCATATTTGTGCCTCAAATAGTAACAATATAGCTTCCCACATTAAAGAATTAATTAATAAGAGTTTTAACAGATAAACTACTTTGAGAATTCCAAATATTGATCTAGTAGATGGCCATATCAGATTTGGGAGAAACTTTGACTATACAAGGTTTTGAGGTGATACAAATGTTGTCAAAAATATGAGTGAACTTGATAATTTTTTCTACCACACTTAAATTGATAGATATGTTAGTGTCTTTAATGATATAGGGGATATCTAAAATTTTTAGATATGATTTGGACTGAGTAAGTTGGGCAGTTTGAACATTATTTGAGTCCATAGAGCTAGTATTCTTAACATAATTCTCCACTATGCTAAGATCAGAAGAGAACACAACTTTGTTTAATATAACAATAAAATCTCAGTGATTACTATGGATAAAATTGATAATGGTATTAGATTTAATACTCTTAAGAGCATAATTTAAGTTGTCAATGTGATCACCTGAAGAAGCCATGAATTTTCTGATGTTCTCACTATCCATAAAAACAATGATTTGTTTATAAGAAGGATTTTTGATAGTTATTTTAATGTAAGGCTTTATTTTGCCTATGTCATTGATAGTCTTGTAAATATCTTAAATGAGAGATTAGAAAAGTTGTATTTAATTTTTGAAATTTCCTTGACACTTCCAGATGATGTTTAAGCATAAATATGCCCTTTTTTTCTATTAAATTGTTTATGAGAATTTTGGTGGTTTTTTCCATAATATTTTAACTTGTTGAGTTTTCTTTTTGGAAAGTCTAAAAGAAACTGAGGTGGTAGATTTGAAAATTCAATAGACTTTGACATCAAAATTTTTTCTAATTTTTTTTTGGGTTTAAAAATTGTAATTTTCTTACTGAAACAAGTAGAAACTTTGTTGCAGAATAATATACTATTGTCATCTATCTTTAAAGTGTCCCATTCATTATTATAGATAAATGAGATGAATGTCCAGGCTGCTTGCTCAAAGCCTATAAAACTAGTAATGTCTTCCTTCTTATTGTTTTTCAGTTTTCTATCTTTAATAAAATCAGCAATGTGATGAAGTGAGATTTTGATATTCTTCAAATCCTTCAAAATGGTTTCTGTAGTTCCAAAAATAGAAATAGAGCTAGAATAGCCATCCCAAAGTTTGGACTTGGCTGGTTAAGATTCCAAATATGGAATAGAAGACCACAAAGCTGATTCATATTCATATTATAAGTGTTTATATGTGGAAGGTATGTTGCTTATACCATTGGTCTCATCTTGGTTGTTGGACATCCTCTCCTTAGGGATAGCATATGATAGTTGAAAGTTCAGTTCTTCAGTTTAATCAATCTATGATGGATTGTTGTTTTGAGCCTTCATTCTATCTATATATGGAATAAAAGAAAGATTTGAATAAGTCAATGATTCTCATGAAAGGTTTAGACTCAATAAATTAGATCTTTCTCTCAGTATATTTATATTAATATCTTTGGAAATGGCATTAACCTTCATTGAGTAATTTATAGCTAAATTAATGGAAAAAGAATTTATATCTATTCTTTCTCTATTAGATACTACTATACAAGATGATAGTATGAAAGAGAGAAGTGATGGCCTTGTCTCTCTGTGCTTATGACTTCACTCAAGTTATGATTTTGATCCAGCTTATATGACAATTACCAAATATAGTAATTGGGACTCAATGAATAAGAATAATAAATGAATTCTTGAAGAGATCAGGTTGAATCTAGAAGAGTACAAATGTTAGGTGTCAAGATCGCTGATGATGGACTTAATTCTTATTTTTCATTTCTTATTTTATTTTTCAGTTTCTTTTCTTTTCTTTTATTTTTCTATTTTTAGAACAACTCGGGTTAGGGGTTATCAGTCACACTGTCACATCAGTCACAACTTGATGGTGTAGTCACAAGACGGATCACGGGATATAAGAGAAAGAAGTATAAGGTTCTAAAACAAAGTGATGTCATACAGCATGGACAACACATGCTGGCCTCATGTAATACTCATGGTCATTTAGGGTAGGGTGCACAGTAGCTAGCACGGACCATGGGTAGTAGTATATAAGGTAGACTACTTTGTAAAGGGATCTCTATCGAGTTCTCTTGTGTTACTCAATACAAGAGTTGTTCTTCTATCTCACTCTACAGACTTAAGATCATAACATCTTACTCCTATTTAACTTAGTCTTCTATGGCAGAGTCATACTTCTGTCAGTGTTCCACCACTAAAACCTCTACTTGGGGTAATAGGAGTTATACCACTGAAACACCAAGCATCTTTTATAGTCAGTATTTGTATATGTTACAAACTTAAAATCTTAGAGTTGATCAAAAGAGTGAACTATCAGAAGTATAGTATGAAGTACATATATAGTACCAGCTAGATATCAAAGCTAAGCTTGACATTGCATATTTTTAATGTAACTGGTTCAGTAGCTAGTCTGTTCCTAACAATAGATCCTTACTCATTATTCCAATAATGTTAATGATGTAAATTCAGTTATTGATCTTTTCTTTCTTCAACCAAACTCTATCAAAATTGATAATCATTTCATCCTCTCCAATTTGCAATATCTATCATATCATGCTCCTCTTATTATTAATATTTTTTCAACCTTATAAAAAGCTTTAGAAATATCAACACTTTAACAATCCTTGACAAGAATTCTCTTGAACTCATTATCCAAGAATACACAAAAATATCAGAATCAACCTGGTACAATCATTCATAATATATTAACATTACCAGATGTTTTAAGAATTGGTGGAATGAGAACTGTCAAGCAAAACTTATAGCTTACAGATTATCCAAGAAAATCAAGGACTAGAAGTCTTTCAAATGAACTGTCAAAACAACTAAATGCTTATTTTTCAATGACAAAATTCAAGAAATTGTATTCATAAATTGTAGACCTTGTAATCTCATAAACAAAGTTAAAAACACAAACTACCAGCTATTGAAGCATTTGTTAGGTGTTATGAGATGCTCTGGACATAGACAATTTTTATTTTCTTTTTCTTTTATTTTCTGACTTTATAGGAATTTTGTTTTTCTTTTCTTTTTAGGGACGATGAAGTGGCATGTGACATTGCAGTCACATGACATGTCACATGATGTGATATCATAAGCCTAGAACATAGTAGAAAGATCTAGAAGATGATGTCAGGGCACATGTATGCAACATGGTGGCCTTGAGTAGGAAATGAGGTGGACATGAGGTTGTAGCATGGACCAGATGTATTTAGTATATATAGGATGCTAATTTAGCAGAGACTCCTTGTTGAGTTCTCTTGTGAAATCCCCACTAGATATCCACCTTAAGAGATTTGCTCGTTGTGTGATCGTTGGACTTTGTGTCTAGTAGTTGCCACAACATTAGGTGTGGTTCATACCAGGAATAAAAGTCTGCAAGATAGACTTGGAGATGTGCAGACTTGTAGAATGACCTTAGTTTCAGCTTATATACTATGTTATCTGTTTGCCACATGATTGCAACTTCAGATGGAAGGGAGAAGTCTGAAATAGGAGTGAGTACTAATTGGTGTATTGCCATTGAACACTAGAGATCAAGTTTGATAAGAGTTATCTTCATTGATTATCAGACTAGTGAATTAGAATATAACTACTAGTCTTATATATAAGAATATACTATAAGAGATGCTTGAGGTTTCAGTGGTATAGCCTCTATTACCCCAAGCAGATGTTTCAGTAATGGAACACTAACAGGAGTATGACTCTGCCATGGAAGACTAAGTTGGAATATTTAGATTGTTGCATCACTGCTGTAAGAGCATATTGCAAGAAAGGTAGCTACTATAGAAGACAGACTTGTAAATGAGATATTGAGAAAACAGTATTGCTAGAAAGATATATTTTCTAGTCAGATGGACTTGATATATGACAGCATTACAAAATAACAATTGACCATATATTAAGATTGACAATCTCTGGCAAGCTTTACATCAAACATTTAACTCAGCTCAAAAGTACTATTGATAAGTACAATAATTTGTTTATCCCTAGTCTTGATAGAGTTTCATGGAAACATCTCAAAACTGTTATTAAAAATGTTGAATGTTTTATTATTCTTAAGCCTAACAAGATATCTTATGACTCCCCTAAATTCTTTCACCCTATCATGCTTGTGAATATCTTGGGAAAACTGATAGAAAAATTCATTGGTGAGAAACTCCAATTCTAATTGATATCCAAGAACTTCATTCATTCTAACCAACTTGGAAAACTCAAACAACACTTGACTACAGATGTGAATGTCTTTCCTACCTATCTTATTTATTTAGGTTAGGTTAAAAATCTACTAATGAGTACTTTGGCTTTTGATATAGCCTAGTTCTCTCTATTTCCAAACTACCAGCTTCTTTCTTATATTCTAGACAAAGTTAGTTTTGACCCCAAAATTTCTTTGTTCTTTTCTGACTATTTAATTAGTAGGAAAATATAATACTTATAGAACAACTTTGTTTTTCCTTTTTTCAATGTTAATATATGTGTAGAACAAGATTCTACTTTATCTCTAATTCTATCTACTATTTATCTCTCACCTATTTTTCATATTCTTGAAAAAAGAGCTAAAAATCCCAGTTTCATTTCTTTTGTTTGTTGATGATGAACTTTTCATATCTCAAGAAAAATCATTGGAAAGAACAAATTCTCATCTTTTCTATAGCTATAATGTAATTTCATTCTTGCTTGAACAGTTTGAGCTTGTTATCAAACATAAAAAATCTGATGTTTTTCATTTTTCCAGATCACAGTCTATTCAATCTACCTCTGTTAGACTTTAGTCACATTGGAGGTCCCACACTCCAACTCAAGAATACTTAGTGATATTTAGACTTCATATTCAACAGAAAGCTTTTATTTTGACAACATATCAAATTTTATTCCAACAAAGCTCTGTCAACAGTCAAATACATAGAAATGCTCAGAAATTCCACTTGAGAATTACTCCCTCATCAAAAACATCTCCTCTATAGAACATGTGTTCTCTCCATTACTTTATATGGCTTTCTTTATGGCGCTTCAACAAAGTACTCTTCTCTTACCCTCTTAAAGAACTCAAAAAAATACAACAAAGAGCAGCTTTGTAAATTTCAGGCACTTTTTTTGAACCTCTCCTACTTTGGAAGTTGAAGCCATCACTAGCTTAATTCTCATCCATCTATATCTTCAGAAACTCAGTAAACAACATCAACTCAGAATGTTTGTTCTTCCAAATAATCATGCTATCAAATCCCTCCTTGAAAGCAAATTCACCAACAATTCATTTCATCATCATCTTTCCTTGGAGAACATAATTTATAAGCAATGTCTAAAAATCAAAAGTTCTGTTATAGATGCTAACAATCACCTCAATGTAATCTTTCCATCATTTGATTCACTCAATAGTGAATTTTCTCCAGGTTCTTGATTAGTTGATAACTTTTCTAGTCATTTTTCCTTTCACCAAGTGAATTATAAAGACAAAGAAAGCAGAACTGCTCACTTTTGCAAACTTGATGACATTGTTCTTAATGCTTCATCCAATTTCAATTCAATTATAGTTGTTTCTGATGTTAGTATCAAGAACAACATTGCTATATCTATTGTGTATATTCATTCATATTTGAATCTCATTGAGAAGACCTTACACCATGCTGTTGGCATCACCTCTACTGAAGCTGAACTATTTGCTATCAAGTGTGACATAAATCAAGATATTTAGATCCCAGAGACCTCTCATATCATTATCATCACTGGCTCAATTCATGTGGTACATCAAATTTTCAACTCATCTATCCATCCCTAATAACAACAGTCAATCACCATATCAAAAGATCTTAGGTCATTCTTCAACAAACATTCTTCAAACTCCATTGAGTTCTGGAATTGCTCAAGTAATAGCAAATGGCCCCTTTATTTAACAGTTGATAAAGAAACAAAGAAATTCAATCTCACATCTTTACTTCCATACAAAATGTCTTGGGATTTTGACAAAAAGAACAAATGTGATAGCATCATCAGAAACTGGTAAATAACCTTTCAGATATCTGACTTTAAAGGCAAACAATTCCTCAATCTTTTAGATAATAAACTCTATCCTATTGAACCCTCATATACTAAGGGAGGTTTGTGATAACTTTTTCTCTGTAGGCAAATACAGTCATGAGAACTTTACTATTTTTAGTTTAGAATGATATCATCCACCTGCCCCTACCAAACTAACTGTAAGAAATAAAAATAATGGACTTCAATTTTATTTTATTTTATTTTATTTTTCTATTTTTAGAACTCCGGGGTTAGGGTTAAAGTGATTGGTCACACTGTCACATCAGTCACATCTGATGCTGTGGTCACAACATTGATCACAGGACATGAGAGAAGGAAATAAAAGATTCTAGAAGAAGTAACATTATACAATATAATTATATAATATGTCGTCATGCCAAGGAACAAGGGAGTGAACATTCTACCACGCACCTAATGAGACTTCAATGCGAGCTATCTCGCGTTGGAAGGTCTCCAGCTTTTTGGCCTCCTCGTCCCCGATCTCGACTCCTTCG
>JAJOHK020000230.1:0-33719 GCA_022457215.2 Leucocoprinus gongylophorus | reverse complement strand
CCTGACAGCTGATATGACAGATGACAGCTCCTATCAGATACAAGTTTTGATTATGTGATGGCAACAGCTTGCACATAGACTATCACTCTTTTGTATATATACTTTTATGTCTAAGAATTAGACCTCAGACTTAACAACATCAATTTTCATCATTCTTTATTCTTTATTATATGTATTGATCTTAATCATCATTATCATCATTATTGAACTTCTGAATCACTTCTAAACCTCTGAGAGTGCACCCAAGATTCAGATATTACAAATAAGTGAGTAGTTCATTTTGTAATACTACTGCTGCATATACTCTGGGTTGTTGGGTATTATGGAGGTTGTTGTTCAGAACTCTATGATATTGATTAAGAATGCAGGGTTTGGTCCTTGGATTGATGAATAATTGAAATAGAGTATAATTTACACTAGAAGAGAATAGAAAGGATATAGACATTAGATAGTATGTAATATTATGTTAGTAATGTTTTATCTAATATTTTGTTTGACTGGTATAGACTCTATAGATATTTAGAGTATTTGCTGTCTCTAGGTAACTTCATTTCATTTCTTTAGGATTTCTCTGAAAATTGTAACTTTGTATACCTTATAAACTTTGCCCAGTTACCCTAACAATCATTTTGTGAAGAAGAAAGTAGGAATAGGAGAATTTATGCTAAATTATATTCTAAGCAGAGAAGAATTTGCAGACTTATTGACTAAGCCACTTCCACAAGATATCAAACTGGATTTTTGCTAAGATCTTGGTCTGATTGAGTCAAATAATGTGAATTCATATAAGTAAGGGTAAAGTTATCAAGATACTTAAACTTAAGGAAGTGTTGGTGGAGTTCAAGTATTTTCTGTTTTTACATTTACATTCCTATTTTGGAAAAGACAGTTACTGTCTATTCTCACTCTCTTTATTTTTAATATTCCAAAAGCAGACTAATCTATACTGCTAGATAAATTGTTTGTTTATTCATGCTAGTCAATCTTATTACTTGAAATATGCAGTTTTATTCAACTTTTATTTTGCTTATAAAAGAAATGTTTTAATAATAAGCAAACCTTAGCTATATATATATTTAATTTATATGGCTAAGTATGTTACTTTAATAGATGGCATTCAATAGGGTTTCAGAGTAAAAATAGTAAAGTTAACTTGGTAAATTTGTTGTCATTTATTTGTGTCACATGTATCTCACTTCATATTCTTTATTGTTTTAATATTACATTCCTTTCAATATTTGTTTTTCTCACATAAGATTAAACTGTTTTTTACTCTTATACTACACAGTCTCATCTCAGCTTCATGCTATAAAGACTGAGATAAGTATAGAAAGTATTCTGAAATATTCTGTTTTTTTATCTCACTTATATTTAGTTATGTTTACTCTAGGTACATATAAATACATTAAGTTTCATGCTACAAAGACTGAGTCATGTGTATTCTAGCTGCAGCTACTCTTATTTCAGTTTCCAACATAACAGATTATAGGCTCCACTAACTTGTAACTAAAAGTCTATCATTTACCAAAATTTAACAAAATTCAATCCAAATATACTTTTATCTATACTTTTCACAAAAGTCAGCACTATACTAATTACAGTTATCATGACTATAAAATCAAATAGCTGTCTTCATGAAATTACTATATTTGAAGAAAATAATATTAACTTCTAAATGTAGAAGTATTAGATCTGTACTATTCTTGATATATGAGGATTACTTAACATAGCAGAAGGAAAGAAGCTGCATTCCCTATTGATTTCAGTGACTGGAGTAGGTAAGAATGTCAATAAGATACATGCTGTATAAATAGAGAAGATTGAGGATTAGAAATATTACAGCAAGGAGGCAAAGATTGTCAAGATCATAAGAAGTGGACTTAGCTTTTTATTATTTTCCTGTTTTATTTTTATTTTTATTTCAATTTATTTTCATATTTTCCATTTATAGAACTTAGAGTTAGGGTTGATTAGACACAGATCATGAAATATAAGGGAAAGAGATAGAAGGTTCTAGAAGAAGTGATATTATACAGTATACACACCACATGCTGATCTCATGTCTAACACATGGTCATTTAGAGTAGAATGCACAGGAGCTAGCATGGACCATCAAAATAGGTATATAAGGTAGACTACTTTGTAAAGAGCTTTATATTGAGTTCTCTTGTATCTTCTCAATACAAGAGTTTGACCTCTGAATCCACTCTAAGATTCTTAGATTATAACATTAGAACTTGATTTTATTTCTTAGACCACTTAACATTAGCTCTCCTATCTCTTACTCCCTTTCATTCTTGACTGAGGGGCAACACCATTTCTTAGTCAAGAAAATACAGCTAGACCCTAGGCTAAAGGGGAATACTAGTTAGGCAGAGGAAGCCTAGCCATCTGTTTGCATCAAAGCCCACTGGTGCACTTCAGACATATAATCTTTTGTGGACATGTTATATACCTTTTTCATTTTATCAACCTTGTGTTATAGGCCTCCTTGTAGTCTGTCTATGCAAAGGAATAGTAGTCATTCTTAAAACACTACTTAGAGTAGAATGGTCTTCTTAGACCAAAATCGCATACATTTTTCTTAAGGCAGTAGTTAGTAGACAAGGTAGTTAGTAAATAGTGTAGACAGGACAAGAAGAGTGCTTGTTATCACCTACCAAGATTCTATCTTCATCAGAATACAAGTTGGAGAGCAAAACTAGCATAGGTTCTGTGCTCCCTATATATGCATCATCACGCCCTACTCCACCACCACAATCACCATCTCCTATCGACTCTCCTCCCTCATATAACTACAACATGAGTCAAATTAACTTCCACAAAATCATAAGACAACAACAGAAACAGATAGCGGCAATGCAGGTGCAAATCTAGGCCCTACTGGAAGGAGAAGCAGTAGCAAAAGTAGGAGGAGGAGCCACTAAGGTGGCAAAACCCCAAATCTTTGATGGTATGTCATCAAAGGTTGCAGGATTTATCATGGTGGGCAAGTTATATATTAGAATGAAGTTGAGAGAAGAACTGGTAGAAGAGTAGGTACAATGGATTCTATCATATGTACAAGGAGGAACAGCAGATGTATGGCATGAGAATGTAATGGAAGAGTTAGAAGAAGGAGAGGTGGAATATGAGATGGTAGAGGAATTTTTATCAAGTTTAAAGAAAGAATTTGGAGGAGGAGAAGAAGAGTCAATGAAAGCAGTGGAATTGAGGAAGTTGGAGCAAGAAGGAAAAATGATGGAGAAGTTTTTGCAGGAGTTTAAGAGGACAGCAAGAGCTAGTGGATACAAGGGGAGACCATTAATTGAAGAGTTCAAGAAGGGGATGAATGGAACAATAAGGAGAAAGTTGATGGAGGCCAAAAATCAACCAGCCTCAATTGAACAGTAGTTTAGAAGAGCAACTGTCCTAGATTGGAATTGGAGGAAAAGCAGGAGAGAGGAAGAAAGGTTGAGGAGGAGAAAGAAACAGGGAGGAGGAGCTCCTAAACAGGAGCAAATATAGATATTGCTATGACCCTTAGTGTGGCAGAGAAGGCAAGAAATGCTGCCTCAGCAGGTGACAACTAGGCCTGCTCTGATGGAGGGAATTGAGAGGACAAATGCAGTAGTGGTGAGAGGGCAAGGACAGGAGATAGGAGCTCCCAGAAGGGATTCTTATGCTATGAAAGTGGTTTAAGAGAGGAATTGTTACATTTGTGAGGGATTTAGACATATAGCCTGCCATTGCAGAAATCAGGCAAGAGAAGGAGTAGAGTAGGGGAGAATATTGGAATATAGGAGATGGAATATTGAGGGAAATCATGGACAAATGAGCCATTTAAAAGAAGTGAAGAATCTAGAATCCCTTGACTAGATTCTTATAATAAATTTAATGTATTAGCTACAGAAATGAATACTGGTACATTGAAATCAGAGGGAAGAAAGGAAAAGATAGAAGTAAGAAAGGTGAAAGAAAGAACTCTGAGAGATGTAACTATAAAAATTGGGCTAGAAAGAATTGACATGCAGGAGGGAATAACAGTAGAAGCTTTGTTAGACAGTAGGGCAACTAGGCTGGTTATGAGCTTAGAATTTGCAAGGAAGCAAGGTTTTAAGCTGAAGAAGTTGGAAAGACCAATGAATGTGAGAAATGTGGATGGGTTACTGAATGAGAAAAGACTCATAGAGCATATGGTGGAAGAAAATATATATTATTATGGTCATAGAGAAAGGATAAAGATTAATATGATAGGAGGACAGAAGTAGACAGTGATTTTGGGAATGCTGTGGCTAGTGTGCCACAACCCAGAGATAAATTGGAGAATGAGAGAGGTGAAAATGACAAGGTATCCAGAAGAATGTGGAAAGCAGTGCAGGCCAGTGCAAGGAAAGTCAGGATGGAAAAAACAGAAGAAGGAGAAAGCAAGGGAAGAAGTGGAAAAGAAATGAGAGGAGAAAGAAAAGTAAAAGAAACAGAAAAAGAGAAAGATGATAGAAGTGAAGAAAGTGGCAGAAGAGTGGGAAATTTGGGATGAAGAGAAAGAGGTAGCAATATTGGAAGCAGAAGTAAAAAAGTTGGTGCCAGAAAAGTTTCACCAATGGAAAAAAGTATTCAGTAAGAAACAGTCGGAAAGAATGCTGACAAGAAAAATATGGGATCATGTGATAGAAGTGAAGGAGAGGTTTGTACTGAGAAAGAGGAAGGTTTATCTGTTGTCAAGGGAGGAAAGAGAGGAAGTAAGAGAGTTCATCAGAGAGCAGTTGAGAAAAAGATATATCTGGCCGTCAAAGTCACCACAAACAGTGCTGGTATTCTTTGTAGGAAAAAAGGATGGGAAGAAGTGAATGGTATAGAATGACTGATATTTGAATGAATGGACAATCAAGAACAACTATCCTCCATCCTTGATATCAGATATACTGGAGAATATAGGGACAAAAAAGGTGTTCATGAAAATGGATCTTAGGTAGGGTTATAACAATATAAGAATTAAGAAGGGAGATGAGGAGAAGGCAGTGTTCACAACACTGGAGAGGTCCTTTGAACCAATGGTAATGTTCTTTGGATTGATAAATTCACCAGCAATGTTTCAAGCAATGATGAATGAATTGCTAAGGGATTTGATCAATATAGGAAAGATGACCATATTTATCAACAATGTTATAATTGGAACAGAAATGGAGGAAGAGCATGATGATATAGTGGCAGAAGTGATAAGAAGGTTAGAAGAGAATGATTTGTATGTGAAGCCAGAGAAATACAAGTAGAAGGTTTGGGAGGTAGGATTTTTAGAAGTAGTAATAAGGCCAGATAGAATTAAGATGGAGAAAGAAAAGGTGAAGGAAGTATTGGAGTGGCTAATACCTAAGTGTGTCAAAGATGTTTAGAAGTTCCTGGGATTGGCAAATTACTATTATTGATTTATACAGGGTTTTGCATCAATAGCAAGACCATTACATGATATGGTAAAGAAAGACAGAAAGTAGGAGTAGATAGAGAAATAAGAGAGAGCATTTGAGGAGTTAAAGAAAGAATTTATGCAGAAACCAGTGTTAGCAGTACCAGATTTAGATATAAAAATGAGAATGGAAGTGGATGCTTCAGATTATGCTATGAGGGTGTATTATCAATGGAAGGAGAAGATGGTAAATAGAGACCAGTTGCATTTCTCTCAAAGTCCTTAAATAAGACTGAGAGAAATTATGAAATACATGATAAAGAAATGTTGGTAATCATTAGGGGGTTGGAAAGTTGGAGACATTTGCTAGAGAGAGTGCAATTCAAGTTTGAAATCTGGATAGATCATAAAAACTTGGAGTATTTTATGAAAGCATAAAAATTAAATTGAAGACAAGCTCGATAGACTTTATATCTGTCCAGATTTGATTTTACTTTGAAGCATGTTCCAGGAATGAGGATGGGAAAGGCTGATGGACTGAGTAAGAGACTGGACTGGAAAATAGAGGTAGATAAAGACAATGAGAATCAAATATTTATGAAGGACAATTGGATTCATAGTATACAAAAAGTAGTAATAAAAGGATCAAAGGTAGAAATAGTAGAAAAAATAAATAAAGCTAGGAGTAAAGATGAAAACATAGTTAGAGTAGTAGAAAAGATGAAGAAGGCAAAAGTAAAGGAATTGCAGGGAAATGAGTGGCAGATAGAGGGAGATTTGGTATTAAAAGAAGAAAAGGTGTATATGCCAAAGAACAAAGAATTGAGAGCAGAGATAATCTGGTTACACTATGATGTACCGGCAGCAGGATATGGAAGTCAATGGAAGATGGTGGAGGTGGTCACTAGAAACTATTGGTGGCCAGAAGTAACAAGAGATATAGGAAGATATGTGGAGGGGTGTGACTTGTATTAGCAAATGAAGAATAGGATAGAAGAAGTAGTAGGAAAGTTGAAATTAAGTGAGGTACTAGAGAAGCCATGGACTCATCTAACAGTGAACTTTATCACAAAGTTACCAATGGTGGCCAGGAAAGATGCTATCCTGGTAGTCTGAGATAGATTGTCAAAAATGACATATTTTGTGGCAACAACAAAGGAGATGTCAGCAGAAGGTTTGGCAAGGTTGTTTAGAGACAATGTGTGGAAGCTGCATGGACCACCAGAGAGCATTGTGTCAGATAGAGGACCACAGTTTGCAGTGGAATTGATGAAGGAATTGAATAGAATACTAGAAATAGAGACAAGACTGTCAACAGCATTCTATCCACAGATGGATAGGCAAACAGAATGGATGAACCAAGAACTGGAGCAGTATCTTAGGTTCTTTGTGGAACATAGACAGAAAGATTGGCCAGAGTGGTTAGTATTGGCAGACTTTGCAGTAAACAACAAGATTCATATAACAACTAAAGTTTTACCTTTCATGGCAAACTACAGAAGAAAGTTGAGAATGAGAGGAGACATAAGAAAGAAGGAAAAGGTGGAAAGTGCAATGGAGTTTGTAGAAAGAATGGAAAAGGTATATAAGGAAGCAGAAGTGTTGTGGCAACCACTTATCACAAAGACAAATGATCATACAAGCGGTAGATCTCTTAGTGGGATATCAAGTGGGGAATTCACAAGAAAACTCGACAAGAAGTCTCTGCTAAATTAGCATCCTATATATACTAAATACATCTGGTCCATGCTACAACCTCATGTCTGCCTCATTTCCTACTCAAGGCTACCATGTTGCATATATGTGCCCTGACATCATCTTTTAGATCTTTCTACTATGTTCTAGGCTTATGACATCACATCATGTGACATGTTATGTGACTGCGATGTCATGTGCCTCTTCATCATCCCTAAAAAGAAAAGAAAAACAAAATTCCTATAAAGTCAGAAAATAAAATAAAATAAAATAAAAATTGTCCATGTCCAGAGCATCTCATAACAAGAAGCAGCATTGAAGAAGGCGCAGAAAGATATGAAGAAGCAAGCAGACAGGAGGAGAAAAGAAAGTGAGAATTGGAAGAAAGGGAACAGAGTACTGTTGAGTACAAAAGACTTAGTGTTCAAGAAAAGACCAGTGAAGAAATTAGTAGACTGATATGTAGGTCCCTCTCTATACAATAGAAGAAGTGGTGTCGACTAATGCAGTCAAATTACAATTACCTACTTTAATGAGGATTCACCCAGTGATGAATGTCAATCAGATAGTACAATACAGGAAACAGGTGGAAGACCAGAAAAAAGAAGAAGAAAAACCAGTAGAGGTAGAAGGAGTTGATAAGTGGGAGGTGGAAAAAATCTTAAATAAAAGAAAAATGAGAGAAGTAGAGAAGTATTTAGTACAATGAAAGGGGTTTATTGCAGAGAGTGACACATGGAGAAATAAAGAGGACTTATAAAATGTAAAAGAGGCATTGGAAGAATTTGAGGGAAGGATGAATGCAGAGGTAAGAAGGCAAGAAAAGTTAGATCTAATAGAGGAAAGAGATTTCAGAAGGTAAGACTTACTAGGAAAATTTATGGCAAAGATGTTGTATGGATGGGATGATGGAAAATTTGAGGAGGAATACTTGAGAAAGTTGGAGAAGAACTAGCAAAAATAGAAGTCAGTTTCTCTAGAGGAGAAACCTTGAAGAGAGGATAATGTTAAGATCATAAGAAGTAGACTTAGCTTTTTATTATTTTCCTTTTTTATTTTCATATTTTCTATTTATAGAACTTAGGGTTAGGGTTGATTAGACACAGATCACGAAACATAGAGAAAAGAGGTAGAAAATTCTAGAAGAAGTAATGTCATACAATATATACACCATATATTAATCTCATGTCTAATACATAGTCATTTAGGATAGGATGTACAGGAGCTAGCATGGACCATCAAAATAAGTATATAAGGTAGACTACTTTGTAAAGAGCTTTCCATCAAGTTCTCTTGTATCTTCTCAATATAAGAGTTTGATCTCTAAATCTACTCTAAGATTCTTAGGTTATAACAAAGATACTGATCACTTTAATCTTGAGTGATGAATGTCAAGTATGGTTCATACTGGGAGTGAAAGTCTGCAGAGTTAGCTCAGAGATGTACAAACTTGTGGAATAATCTTAGCTTCAGCTTATATGCTATACCATCTGACTGCCCTATGGTTGTGTCAGGTGTGGTTCACACTGGGGTGGAAGTCTGAAGAATGAACTCAGAGATGAGTGGACTTGTGGAATGACCTTGGCTTCAGCTTATATACTATGCCATCTGTCTACCACATGGTTATAACTTCAGACAATGAAAAGAAGTCTGAGATAGGAGTGAGTGCTGATTTAGTGTGTCACTGTTGAACACCAGAGATCGAGTTCAATAAGAATTATCTTTTTTGATTATCAGACTAGCAAATTATAGTGTAATTACTAATCTTATATACAAATAAATAGTATAGGAGATGCTTGGGGTTTCAGTGGTAGAACTTCTATTACCCTGAGTGGAGGTTTCAGTGTTGAGACACTGACAGGAGTAACTCCATCATAGAAGACCAAGTTGAATAGGAGTATCTCTGCTGTGGAAGACAAAATACCCAGAGGGTTGCATCACCATCATAAAACATGTTGCAAGAAAGGTGGCTACTATGGAAGGCAGGCTTGTATAATTTGGAGATGATATTACTGTAGAGATGTAATTTCCAGTACATGGTCATAACTTCAGATAAAAGGAAGAAGTCTGAGATGGGAGTGAGTACTGATTGGTGTGTTGCCATTAAACACTAGAAATCAAGTTCAATAAGAATTATCTTTGTTAATTATCAGACTAGTAAATTACATGTGTTCTCCAAACACATAGGAGACAAACAAACATGATAGTATCATAGGCAGGGATAAATATTGCTTGCTTGGTGAGCCAGTCAACTATGACTAAGATAGTGTCAAACCCAGAGGATAATGGGAGTTTCTTGATGAAGTCTATAGAAATGGAATTTCATGGTTATTTGGAGATAGAAAGTTGTTTGAGAGATCTATATGGCTTGTGACATTATGGCTTAGATCATATACAAGTGACACAGTACTTGCAGAATTGTTGTACATTAGCATGAAGACTAGGCCAGGAATATCCATGGCAAACTAATTATAGTGCTTTGTTTTAACTGAAGTATCTAGCAAGTACTGTAACTCACTAATCTTATATACAAGTAAGAACTATAGAAGACGCTCAGAGGTTCAGTAGTAAGATACTGACAGGAGTAGAACTCTGCCATAGGAGACTAAGTTGAATAGAAGTATTCTTGCCATGGAAGATAGAATATCCAGTTTGTTGTATTACTACTACTGGGACATGTTGTAAAAAGAGTAGCTATCATAGAAGACGGGCTTGTATAATAGATGTTGAGGAGGCAGTATCATTGCAGAGATGTATTTTCTAAACAGGCAGACTTAGCATATGATAATAAGTCTCTCAGTAGGGTAATTCATGCTGGATCTGCTGCTGATACTTAGTACAAGCCTAACTACTGATATAAAGGTTAAGAACATTAGACAATTACTTATTCACTCTCTTCTAGAAACATAACTATTCTGCTCTTCACTCACAAAGATAAATTGAGTTCAAACAAGATCATTAACTGTATTCTAGTAGAGGAAAAATCTCAGTTATCCCAGTCAACTTCCTAAACTATATTTGTTGTTCATTTTGGGAAAGTAAAAGAAAAAACATAGGATAAAGAGAAAGAGAGGTAAATAAAAGGAGCCAATGTTAAGCCAAAGTCAGAAAGATATGCATACTATAAGAAAAAAGGTTATTATAAGGCTGGATGCAGAAAAATAGATCTAAGGAGAAAAACAAAGATGGATCTAAGAAGAAGCCTATTGAGGTATTTCATACAAAGATAATGATGATGAGTACATCTATTTATTCATGGTACAGATGATGGAAAAGCAAAAGACAGAGGTAACAGAAAGATGAATTGTTGACTCAGGTACTAGTTCACCTATGACTACAAATCATGAGTAGTTAGAAAATTATTATAAGTTGTTGAAGCCAAAGAAGGTCTGGATGGGAGATGAGAGATATATCTATACTATAGGTATTGGTCAAGATTGCAATAAGTTTAAAGGCCACATATCTGATACAAAACATGTATCATGTTCCCAATCTAAATAAAAGTCTGCTATCAGTCTTCTATCTGGTTAATCATAGGTATTACATTCACTTTCTTCTTCAAAATACTTGACCTACTGTTGAAATTACTGATCTCAATATCTCAATGGCCATGTTATTGCCTACAGTCATAAAGAAAATAGCTTGTTTATATTTGATGGTACTACTTGTTTTCCTGATAAGCATACAAATATCACAGTTTGGAGTAATCTCAAGTCATTAAATAACAGTTATGTTAGAATCAAGGACAGTGGACTTGTTTCTTTTTATTTCTATTTTTATATTTCAAATTTTTACTTATTTTTACTTTGACTCTTCTATCTTCTTTCTTTTCTTTCTTTTATTTAGAACTTAGTAAAGAAGAAACAAGATGACATTATGTGTGACTGTCACAATTGTCACAGTAACATAACATGGTGTGAAAACTGTCACAGTTTGGTCACCAATGTTACAGTCACAATCACAACATCATATAATAAATGAAAAAAGTAATATTATAATCTTAGGCTTGGCTTAAGTTGCAACTTAGGCAAAGACTTGAGTAAGAATAGAGGGAATGATTAATTGGTAAAGTGTAAAGATGAAGAACCATATCTACAAACTATATATACCTATCAACTATGAAGAATATATTATATGTCTTTGAGGAAACAATGAAATAGAAAATAAGAAAGCCTCTTCTACTATATAAGGTGCTGACTAATAGTACATAAGGGCACAATTTAATAAAACACCATTAAGCTCAAGCATCACAGCCAGTGAGTAGCTCATTTGTGATAAAACAACATCAATATCATCTTTGATTATCATTATTATTCTCTTGAACTTCTAAATGACTCTTAGTCTCTGAGAGTTCATTCAAGATTTAGATATCACAAATAAATGAGTAGTTTATTTTTTCAGAAAATTTCAGTATAAACTTAGATATTTTCTACTTTTATAATTTCTTTTTAATTTCTCTTTTTCTTTATAGTTCTTATTTCCTTCTTAGGACTTAGTTAGATATGTGATATCATATATAATGTGATGATCACAAATGTCACAAATAGTGTCACATGTGTCACAGTCACAGTCACACAGTCATGTGACTTAGTAGAACATCATAACTTTAAAGTAAGTTAAATATGTGTTAACTAGCTTTTATAAGTGTTGTATACCACCAAAATCCATTCAACCCCATTTGGTCCCATCACAGATAATGCTCATCAACATCCACTTCACTCAAACATCCATAGAAATGAATATACTTTTTCTAGTTTATATTACTCTTCCAATACAGATCAATTTAGCTCCATTTAGGATTAATCACTCTATAATTGAGCATATAGCTTTCTCCTGCTCTTTAGAAAACTCCAAATACTATTTAAAGGACTTTTAGTGTACACAGAGTAGATACTTGTCTCTATGGATTCTTAGATATAGTTTTAGTTATAGAGTATAGTATTTAAGGTGATTAGATACTTTATATTTCTTCATCCTGAAAATCAACTAAAACTAGCACTGCTATTTTAGTGTTAGCAACAACACACCTTACTATCTCTCTCCTAAAGTCTCTAGTTCTAGTATGACTTGTAAAGGCATAGTATATATACTGAAGCCAAAGGTTGTTTCATTCTGACTGCTGCATTCTTGGATAACATATTTTTACTTGGATCTTGATATTTGAGAAGTCTCTTCTAGATCTCAGATAACAAAGTATAGACTATATCTAACAATAGATATATAAAGTAGACTACTTTATAGTAGGAACTCTGTTGAGTTCTCTTGTATTACTTAATACAAATACCTAAGCAGTTTTATAATAGTAGTAAAAAATCAAAAATATTAAAGAATATTAATGCTATTTTACATAACAATTAAATTTTAACTTGGAAAAAAGCCAAAGCTAAATTAAATAAACATGCTAGATAGAAAAGTATATGCTTTTTCAAATGATAAATATTATTTCAAGATAGAGTTAGTGTTTGAAATGAATATACTAATTTTCTATTTTTTTAATTTTAGAAATTCTCTATCTACACTTAATAATATACAAAGCAAAAAATGTAATGAAACTCTTAAAATGGAATTAACATTTTTAGTCTTGTTTCTTCAAAAACTATTCTATTTCTAAAGAATATTTAAAAAACTTAATTTGAATTTAGGTTTGGATTAAATAATTAGTAATAGTAAATCTTAAGTTATAACATATTTTTATGATTAGGGAAGAGATGGTATAGTGGAAGAGTCCTCTATCCATGTGTATCATGCCTATCTCAAACCTACTTGAGGTCATGGGTTCAATTCCTTAGTAGTTCTTTGTGTTAGGTAACTGCATAAAATAGTTAGAGTATTGATACTCTATACATAATTCTTTCTGTAGGCACAGACTGCCATTGCACTCCATATAATAAATTGTTGACTTAAAAAAGCATATTTTGTGATATAATTTTTAAACACAGTTTATATCTTGTTATCTAAGATTTAGTAAGGCATCTCAGATGTCCAACTAAGTTATTGAGTATATCATACAAGAATATAGAAGATAGTGACAGAAGTCAAGCAGAAAAGAGGTTATGTGTAATAAGAGCTATGCAACACTAGTTCTTAACTGCATACTAAAGAATTCAAAGAGCACATTATTAGAATTATAAATCAAAAAAAGGTATAGAAAAAATAATAGAAACTGATTAGAACATATAAAACTCTTGAAAGAGCTCTCATGAATGCAAAAGAATATTAAAAGGAATATATAAGTATCATCTACTTGTCAGGTATGATTCACACTAGGAGATGAAGTCTGTGGGGTTGGCTCAGTAATACATAGAGTATATAAAATTGTGAAACAGCCTTGGCTTTGGCTTATGTGCTGTGCCATTTGTCTACTATATAGTTACAACTTCAGATAAATAGATGAAGTCTAAAATAGGAGTAAGTACTAATTTGGTATATTGTTATTGAACACTGGAGATTGAGTTCAATAAGAATTATCTTTGTTGATTATCAGACTAGTAAATTATAGTGTTGTCAGACACAGTTCACACTGAGGTGGAAGTCCACAAGATGAACTTAGAGATATATGGACTTGTTAAACAATCTTAGCTTCAGCTTATGTGCTGCACTGTCTGTCTGCTGCATGGTTTCAACTTCAGATGATAGGAAGAAGTCTGAGATGGAAGTGAGTACTGATTTGGTATGTCACTGTTGAACACTAGATATTACAAATTCAAAACCTTAGAGTTGGTTGAAAAAGTGAACCTTGTATTAGGGTTAACATAAGAGAACTCAATAGAGAACTCTTTACAGAATTGTCTACCTTTTATACTAAAGACACATGGTCCATGCTATGTACTTCTAGCCTACCCTAAACAACCATATGTATACCTCAAGGCTAACATGCATTGTGTACATTGTATGACATTATCATTCTAGTGCCTTCTATGCCTTTCTTCTTATATCACATGAATAACCCTAACCCTAAGTTCTATAAATAGGAAAATATGAAAATAAATTGAAAGTAAAATAAAAATAAGAGAGAAACTGAGAAAAAAACAAGTCCACACTTTTCATTCTTGATACTGGAGATTGAGTTCAATAAGAAGTTATCTTTGTTGATTATCAGACTAGCAAATTACAGTATAACTACTAATCTTATATATGAGTTCCTACTATAGAAGATACTCAGGGTTTCAGTAGTATAGTCCCTATTACCCCAAGTAGAGGTTTTAGTGTTGAGACACTGACAGGAATAACTCTGTCATAGAAGACCAAGTTGAATAGGAGTATCTCCACCATGGAAGACAGAATACCCAGAGGGTTGCATCACCACCATAAGATGTGTTGTAAGAAAGGTGGCTGCCATGGAAGGTAGACTTTAATTGTTGGCAAGGAATATACTGTGAAGATGTGTTTTCCAGATGAATGGACTTGCTATATAATAAGTGTAACTATTAGTTTTATATACAAGTAAGAGATATAGGAGATGATCAGGGTTTCAGTATATAACCCCTATTGCCCTGAGTAGAGTTTTCAGTAGTAAAACACTGATAGGAGTAAGATAGCAGAACTATACTATGAAAGACCAAGTTCAATAGGAGTATTTCTGTCATGAAAGACTAGATATCTAGATTGTTGTATTACCATTGCAGAGATATGTTGCAAAAAGAATAGCCATCATAGAAGACAGACTTGTTTCATGGATCTTGAGGAGGTAGCATCACTACAGAGACATGTCTTCAGAATAGGTAGACTTGATATATGACACTACTCACAAATGTTTTCCCTGGCTAACACACTCCTAAACACTGAACATTACACTATGTAACAAGTTCCTTTAGAAAATCTAGTGAATAGATTGCAAAGCTTTTTAAGAGCTTCCAACAATATTATCTATTCCAGGTGATGTACTCTAAAGGCACCTCTCAAGCCAAATCTTATAATCAAAGATACCAACTAATACTTACCTAAATAGCCTTTCCCAGGCTGCTAGAACTCTCTAAAACTTGTCCAAAAGTAATAGCAGATACTAATGACATTCACTTAATAAAATAGAAGTTAAAATACTCTCAAGTAGGCATATTTGGATAGAATTCCTCTTCTTTACTTCTCTCCACTCATGGCTTATGTATTAGTCTAAAAATACAAAGAATAGAACAAGAGAATGGAAACCAAAATTATAATGAAGCTTTCTAAAGTATTGAGAGCACATGGTTCTCTCTCTATTTGCAACCTGAAATTGGCCTAATGTTTCTTTTCTCACTCCCAAGTACCAATTCTTTCCTTTTCCAGTCTTTTGACCAGTTTTTAATAGTGAATATGTATTCATAACTCTTCTAACCTCCAATCAGTTGTGTTCCTATCTTATTCTACTGTCCAAATGTTTGTGGCTATATTAATTGTCCTCTCAAGTGCCTATTTCTTATAGCTAGTCTTTTTTGAGTAGATGACATTGCTTTCTAATATAGTTCCAGTATTCTTATTCCTTCAGTGAGTAAGTAATATTGCTTTCTTTATAGTTCTCTAAAAAACAGTATTATGGTATGATTGTGTTATTACCAAGTAGCCTCTGTACACATACAAGCTGGAGCAACAGATAGCTAAGCATTTCACAATACTCTGCTAAGTCTGAAGTCTGGTTTGTTTAATAGCTACCATACTATCTCTCTAGTCAATATCCACTTGTGTTATAAGACAAAAGTGTAGACAGACTTTGGCTAGGGTTAGGGTTAGCTGGACATAGATAAGTAATTAATTATTAGTCTACAACAGATGGAGAGCACATGACCTGGAAGTCATGTGACAGAGTCTAGAATGGTCTGGAAGAACTTAAGGTCTAGAAGAATTAAGAGGAGTCTAGATCAGAGTTAGGGTTAGGGATAACATCAAGGGACAAGGGTTCCTTATGGTGTATACATAGTATATGCATGGTAACAGAGATTAAAGAGAGTATGATATCAGGGCACATAGACATGGCATAGTGGTCTTGAGGTAGAAGCATGGTGGATGAGTAATAGGACATGAGAATGATGCATGGACATTAGAGCAGGTAGATATTGTTATAGCATGGACCACATTGTATTTATATAAATAGAGGAGCAATGCAGCGAGGGCTCCTTGTTGAGTTCTTTTGTAATCCCCACTACTAGATAGCCTACTAAGAGCTTTGCTGAAGTCAGCATATCACAAGTGCTGTTCTGGCGAGTGGTTGCTACAACAACTTGAGAGAGCCTGAGATATTATCTAGAAGTGTAAGATTTTCTCACTAATGTCTTTGAAGAGATCTTATATGTTTAAAAACTTTATGAGATTACTTATTTTCACAAAAAAGTATTTTCCAGTGTAATAACAGGTCAAAATGACCTTTAACTTCAGCTTATATACTATACCTCTACTAGCTATACTGATTGCATATTTTAGAAATGAACTTGGAAAACTTAGTGGATTAAAACCATAGGAGGGTGGTAAGGTATGTTGTAGCCAACACTGGAAGAGAGTATCAGTTTTAGTTAATTTTCAGAATATGCTAATACAGTATAAACTACTAGATTATATACTAAGTATACTTCCTAGGGTAGTTATCTGAAATAGAGACTATCTCTGTTAAACAAGTTATCCTAGTTTACTAGTGATTCTCAGATGTTGGGGATGAAGATTTAAGAAGCTCAGATGAGGAAATAAGTGTTATATATAGTTATGAGATAAATAGCCAGAACAGAATGTGACAACTTATAACAAAGGCTTTGAAATCAACATATTCTCACATACTATGAGTTTCAAACACTAGAAGAGGTTAGGGAGTGTGGATAAGAAAAGAGTGTTATCCATAGGTTGGAATAGATGTGGTCAGAATGGAATATAACAAATATTGTTAAATTGTTATATACTAATCTAAACATATTCAAATTATCTGACTCTTATCACAAATAATGCTTACATAACATCTGCTCTACTAAAAATATCTGTAAAAGTAGATATTATTAGAGTTGAAGATAATAGACTTTGTTTTTCTTTTTTCTTCTTATTTTTATTTTATTTATTTTCATACTTTAAACTAAAGATAGGGATTATAGTGTGATGTCACATGACACTGTCACAACTATCACACATTATGACAAAGTATGATGGCTATTACAAATCAGTCATATATATCACAGTCACAGGTCATGATTATATAATATAAGAGAAAGTTGTTAAAAGTTCTAGAATAGATAACATTATACAATATAGTACTAGCATGTTGGCCTTATGGAAAGTATATAGACTTTGGGATAGATAAGTTATAGAGTATGCACAGACCATGGTCTATAGAATATAAGGTAAATTAGTTTGTAACTGGAACTTTATTAAGTTCTCTTATATAAACTCT
This sequence comes from Leucocoprinus gongylophorus, assembly GCA_022457215.2. Lineage (NCBI taxonomy): Eukaryota > Fungi > Basidiomycota > Agaricomycetes > Agaricales > Agaricaceae > Leucocoprinus > Leucocoprinus gongylophorus. Next base: position 16,299 of record JAJOHK020000230.1, on the reverse strand, counting down.
AAGTCTTGAATTATAATAGATATCTTCTTTTCAATCTGTTTACTTTTCTCAAGTATGTATTAGTCTGACTTTATTTTCTAGTTAATCATTTTATAACTGATCACATGACATCTTAATGATATTTATGAAAATTTGGACTATATCTGAAAAATTTAGAGTAATCTGAGTAATTATCTAACTTCTCTAATTTTTAAACATTGTCTTAGTTACCAAGTACTAGTACTTAACTTTCTTCATATCTTCTTATTATCTTCTTTAAAATATAATAACTATAATACTAGTATTATGACTTGAGTCCAAAGGTTAGAACAAAAGAAGAACCTTGTATTAGTTAATATAAGAAAATTGATAGATCTTATAGTACAGATAAGTCTACTTGATATATAACTTATAATATTTAGAGTAAGTAGACTAAATATAGATATACACAGACTATATTCTAGAGATATATAAAAGTCATCATATTGTATGATATATTATCCTTTTTTATATGATGTGATGTTGTGACTGTGACATTGACCTACTTGTAACAGTTATCATATTTTATCATGATATTATATCACTCTTCTTAGTTGAGTCTAAATAAAGAAAATGGAAATATAAAAATAAGAGAAACTAAATAATAAGGGAAAAATAAAAAAGAAGCAAGTCTACTATTCTCAAGTTTGATAGTCAGAGTTATGAAAAATAAACTTGAGTTTTATTTTCTTTCTTATTTTTTATTATATATGTTATAAAAAGTAACAAAGACATGTTACCTGTCAGAAGATGGTTATAAATTACATAATCACATAACATAGAGAAAGTCATAAAAGGTTCTAGAGCTGGTAATATTATATAGTATAGCAACAGTATCATTATAGCAATCACTAGTTACAAAGACCAATAGTGTTATTATAATAAACTTAAGTCCATATGTTATCCATAAGTCCACCATACTGTTACCATAAGGAAAACATGTCTTCTAATGTTATTTGTTCTAACTCCTTCTACTACATTCTAGACCTTATAACATCACATTATATGATGATGGTCACATGCCTCTTCATTGTCCAAAAACTAAAACAAAAAAAAATTGAATCAAAAAATAGATAAAAGGAAAAATAAATTAAAATAAATTGTTAATGTCTAAGTACACTATAACAAGTATATTTGTCAGACACAGTTCATACTAGAGGTGAAAGTCTACAAGATGGACTTATTAAACAACCTTGGCTTCAGCTTATATGCTGCTCTGTCTGTCTGCTATATGGTCACAACTTCAGATAATAGGAAGAGGTATGAGATGGGAATGAGTGCTAATTAGTGTATTATCATTGAACACTGGATATTGAGTTCAATAAGAAGTTATCTTTGTTGATTATCAGACTAGTGAATTATAGTGTAACTACTAGTCTTATATGAGTTCTGTTATAAACTTAAAACCTTAGAGTTGGTCAAAAGAATAAATCTTATATTGGGTTAACATAAGAGAACTTGATAGAGAGCTTTATACAAGATTGTCTACCTTATATACTAATATCTAATGGTCTGTGTGAGCTATTTCTAGCCTACCCTAAATAACCATGTATATGCCTTAAGGTCAATATGTATTTCACATGTTATATAACATCATCCTTTCAGAATTTTCTACATTCTTCCATGCATCCTGTGACTTGTGAATATTACTGTAACTATGTTATCTGGTGTAACTGATATGTAACAGCATGATATTGTCACTCTAACCCTAACTCTAGTTCTAAAAATAGAAAATATAAAAGAAAAGAAAAATAAATTAAGTCCACCACTTTCATCTTTGACAAGTTCCTATTATAGGAGATGCTCAGGATTTCAGTGGAATAGCCCCTATTATCCTAAACAGAGGTTTCAGTGTTGAGACACTGATAAGAATGATTCCACTATGGAAGATCAAGTCAAATAGGAGTATCCCTGTTATAGAAGACAGAATATTTGGATGGTTGCATTACCGCTGTAAGGTGTGTTACAAGAAAGATGGGCTTGTATAATTAGGAGGCAATATTACCACAGGGATGTAATTTCTGAACAAGTGGACTTGGCATATGACAATATTAGTCTTATAGAAAGTATATAGACTTTAAAATAGGTTAGTTGTAGTATACATATAGGTTAATTTGTAATAATATACAATATATAAAGACATAGTATAAGAACTAAAGCCAAGATTGTTATAGCAACTACTAATTAGAATAGTTAATGGCTTACTAAGAAATCTTATCATACAAGAGTCTCATGAAGATTATAAGAGAACTTGAAAAAGTCACTAATATATTACTATACTAAATGTTATGACTTAAGATTAAGAGATAGGTTAAAAAAGAAATCTTGTATTAGATTAATACAAGAGAACTCAATAGAGTTCCAAGTACAAAATGTCTATCTTATATCTACTGGACTAATATAATAGTCCATACTATACTAAATCTAGCCTATTCTAAAAAGTATATATACTATATATTTTTGATATATAATATAACATTATTGTTTCAGAATCTTCCATATTCTGATGTGTAATATGTGACATATATGTGACACAGTTATATATAACATCATACTAATCTTTAACTTTAAGTTTTTTTTTTTAAATCAACAATTTACAATGCAAGGCATGATGGCAGTCCGTGGTAACTACTTGGTAGCTACAGTATATTGATGGGCAAACTACATGAAAAAGAAAAAAGAAAAAGAAAAACACTACTTAAGGCTAACAGGATTGCTACATTACTGTATTCTACTTTTAAAAGAGTTCCTGTTATTTTCTGCCATGCCACTCTCTGTTGAAATGGTTATGCCAGTATGGACAACTATAGCTGTCTGCTTGATGATTGCCTTTGCAGTTCATGCACTTGAAGGTATGAGGACATGGTTCATCTTCCTTGGTAGCCATATGATTTGCTTTCTTGTTGTCCATGCAACACCATACTTTCTCTCTGTGGTGTTTGGTAGTATGAGCTCCATAGTACTTGGCATACCTGGAGATATAAGAACAGTAACTAAGTGTTGAATGTTCTCATTTCCAATAGTTCTTACACTGTGGGACACCTGGGTTCATATTGGTACCTTTGATGGTAGCAATGAAACATCCTATGTTGAAGCGACAATTGATGATGTTCTTTGCCAAAGAACTGCTCTGGGAATCCCAGATGTCCAACCAGACCACTGCCATATCTGATTTCAGAGATGCTTTGATGACACAAGGTTTTGAGACTAATGCAATACCATTGAACAAGTAGGTTTCTTTAAGAACACCCTTGATATAATCAGGAGAGATGATGTCCTGATCAATTTTGTATGAGAGTCTGATAATTTTCATATATGACTTGGACTTTGGGAGATATGGACTCTCAATCGAGTCTAAATCAATGTTTTGTATGTTTTTGAGATATTTCTCAATTATTGATAAATTGAGATCATTTGCTGGCTTGTTTATAGTGATGACAATTCCATTGTTTGTGCTTCAAATGAAATCTATGACTATGTCTGATTTGGTATTTTTCAGACATTTGTTGACATTAGCAATGTGAGTGTAAGCTGAGTTGACAATCAACTCAGCAGTATGTTTAGAGTATGTTTAGCCATTGGTATGATGACTTCCTTCCTTAACAGCTCTCTAGTCATCATGTTGATTCTGGGTTTTTTGTTACCCTCTCTGCTATTTCTTATCTTTAATACTTTTCCAACTTCATCTGCCAACAAAGCAGAAAACGCTTCTTTGACTTGCACAATATCTTTGATGTGTATGAGACAAGATTTTGAAGCCTGTGTGTAAAACTTCTTCATGTTTGAAGGTTTGGGATTCTTCATAATGGTAGACTCAACATTCTTGTTGGGAGGAGACAGGACCACTAACATGTTAGTGGTGGGAGGAGGAGCAGTCTCTGTAAAAGGTAGAGAGGTAGAAATGTTTGTCTTTGTGTTTGAAGTCAAGGTTGATAGCTGGTTTTGTCTGTAGTAAGGCATGATACATTCTCTGATATATTTCTTAATGGTCAGAGTCTTTCCTTTATCAAAAATGAAAACATCCCATTTTGCTGCATATATATTGTCGATTAGCTTCCAAAGTTGCTCAACAATCAGTATAAACTCTCTCCCTAGTATTCTCTTGTCCACTGGATGATATTTAATATAACTCCCAATTCTTTTGATGGATTCAAACATTGATTTGGCATCTTTGAGTGCAGTATCCCCTATTCCAAATGTGGATAACACATGGTGAGCTCTATCCCAAGAGCTTGTGATTGCCAGTTGACCTTCACCGTAATCTAATACTAAGAGCATAGCAGGTTCTGCCCTGTTCTTGCTGTTTGAGCCCTTATTATGTAATGGAACATGAGGTAATGGAATGTGTTTACTTGCAGGAGAAACATGCAGAAAAGGTGAGTGTCAAGATCGTCAAAGGTGGACTTTGTTCATTTTTATTTTCTCTCTTTTATTTTGATTTTTATTTTTTTCTTTTATTCTCTATTTCTATTTTTATAACAGCTCAGGTTAGGGGTTATCAGTCATGCTGTCACATCAGTCACAACTTGATGGCATAGTCACAAGACTAATCACGGGACTTAGGAGAATGAAGTAGAAGGAACTAGAACAAAGTGACATCATACAACATGGACACCACATATTGGCCTCATGTATTACTCATGGTCATTTAGGGTAGGGTACACAGTAGTTAGCACGGACCATGGAGATCAGTATATAAGGTAGACTACTTTGTACTTGGAACTCTATCGAGTTCTCTTGTGTTACTCAATACAAGAGTTGTTCTATTGTTCAACTCTCAGAACTTTAGTTCATAACAAGAGAAGAGTTCTGAACATTACTAGGTTAAATAAAAGTAATCACCTAACTCTTTTTAGTATTTGACAGAAGTCAGTAGGCTTTGAGATGTATTTTATTAGTCATCCATCAAAGTAGGAAATAAACTAGACCTACATATGTTGAGGGCATGTTCATAGTGTTTCTTGGCCTTCTAAATATTTTAATAGCTGGTACAGCATATAAGACATTATATCATAACTACTTCTTTCTTTTGCCTGTTTATCTTATAATTCTTCAGCTATATAAAACTGAGAATGAGATCTTGCTTACTCAGACTTGATACTACAAGCAAAGCCTGTTTGGAATATGACCAGTATCATAGAATTACATCCACTACCTTAGATATTTGTTCATTCTCATTGGAGGCACCATTAACATTGTAGACCAGTATAAGTTTTGAGGGCCTACAGATGTTTATATAATGTTTTTCTACAAAGTTCCAACTGACAAAGATTTTTATAGTTCCAGAGTCTACTAGTGTTCAAACAGAGAATATTTCAGAGATACACATAGTTTCAAGAGTAATAGAGAGATATAGAAAAGTCCTACAAACATTGAGAGTATTGATTATAAGCTTTAGAGATAATATCTTCTTCTACTGAGAGTATTTAGTAGAGATTATAGAGATTAACAAGAATAGACAAGCAAGCATATTTAATAGTTTACTATTCTTGGGATTATATTTTTCAACCTCAAGTACAGTAAACTTATTTACTAGTAGCTAAACATATAAATCACTGACCACTCAATACAAAATCCTTATCTATAGTGTTATAAAAGTTGTCTTAGTTCTCAAGCTCCAATCATTGCACTGCTTCCATATTCTTGAACTTATTCAAGTCCTTTATCTCATTACTCAATAGTTAACTATTATAACTTAAGACCAAGAGTAAGGTCAAAAAAGAAATCTTATATTGGGTTAATATAAGAGAACTTAATAAAATTTCAAGTACAAAGTGTCTACCTTATATATACTGGGCTGGTAGTTTATACTACACTAAACCTAGCCTATCTAAAGAACATGTATTATCTATAAGGTTAATATATGGCAAACCTGTTGTATAATATTATTGATCTAGAATCTCCTATGTCCTTCTGCGTGACATGTGATTATGTAACAGATATATAACATAGTATCATATTGTATGACAGTTTATGATATTATACTAACTTTTAACCCTAAGTTCAAAAATAAGAAAATAAATAGAAAACAAAATAGAAATGAGAAATAAAATGAAAATAAATAAAGTTCATTATCTTTAACTCTGACATTAACTGCCTGACATCTAATCTTACTGGATAGTTACAAATAATATAGTTTGGATTTCTATAGTAGTAATATTCTCTTGTAGGAGTAAAGTAGAGTTTTCAAACAATATCTATGTTTATAAGAATATCAACAGTAGCTGTATGAAAAAATAGAGGATAGTTGTAGTAAGATGAAAATAACTATAGATCTCTATAAAGATTTGAGATTGAAAGAAGAGATTAAAATAGTCTACTAGGATGACTAGAAGACTTTATTTGCCTGCAAGATCTAGTCTATATGTTATGTAGCTTCAAACTAAGCTATAAGGTCTGTATTATCTAGCCTACTTATTAGTAGAGTCATTATCTGGTTCTAAATAGTGGTGTAAAGGTTTTTATAGAAATTTACTACTAAGATATATGAATCAGTATAATTGAGTTTTAGTATAAGGAATTGAAACTCATCTAAGTGATTTGTTAGATATGCAAAGCTTAAATGCTAAATTCTTTATTTAAATTTTATTTTATTTTTATTTTTTCTTTTATTTTCTTTATTTGGATCTAGAATTAGGGTTAGAGTGACATCATGATCACAGTGTCACACATTGGTCACATTAGATAACATGGTCACAGTACCAGTCATGAGTCACAAGATCACAGAGAAAGATATAAAAGATTCTGGAAGGATAATATTATATAATATGTATAATACTTGTTGACCTTAAGACAAACATATGGTCATTTAGAGTAGGCTAAAGTAGTAGCACAGACCATGATAGTTTAGTATATAAGATAGACAATCTTGTATAGAGTTCTCTATTGAGTTCTCTTATGTAATCCTATTTAAGGTTCCACTTATTGACCAACCCTAAGATCTTTAACTTATAACATAATTTTCTATTGTGTAGCTCTCTTGATAGTATATTGTTTCCTTTAGTTTATTAACAGCTTCAGCAGTAGCATTAATGAGAAATAAGTTATTCAAAAGAGTTGCTACAACTTGGACCAAGTATCTTGTAAAAATTACAAGAGAGCTTAACAAGAAGTCCCTTAATGTACTCCTACACTATTTGTATAAGTACATATGGTCCATGCTATAATTAATAATCCTACCCTAATATCCATATATTTGCTATAAGTGTACAATATATACACAATGAGATAAATATGCTGTTGACATGTATCTTGATATTATTCTTCTAGCCCATTCTCCCAGAATCTAGGTTTACAACATCATGTTATGTGATATATAATGTGACTGCAGTCATATACCTTTTCATTATCCAAGAAAAAAATAAAAACACAGAAAAAATAAAAACAAAAAAAGAAATATTAAATCAAGAAAAATAAATAAAAATAAAAGGGTCAACTACTGGTATCTTTCCTATTACTACTTTGTTATGGTATGCTTAGACTTGAACATTTTTCTAATTACATTGAAGTACAGCTATTTCTAAAAAAACAAGGTCTAAAGAATCTTATCTTAATCACAAGCAAATTACTTGGTAGATAAGTGAGTGTATAGAGAGCAGATGTTTAAGAAGACTCTTCTAGTCTGTTGATCACTACTAAAGTCTAATAGGAGAGATACATGAGATCTAGAGTATCAAGAGGGATTTTAAGATGTAAAAGTATTAGTAGGTGAAGAAAGTTTTAAGATAAAAGGAAAAAGAACAGTATTCTTTCTGTAGTTATAAGAGCATAGTTGGGAATCAAAGTGTATAGATCTTGGAGTTAGTTTATCAGACTGGCTAGTATAGTACTAGTATTATGTTTCAAGATACATTGGCACTTATCTACTTCTTGTAAATAATGCTATAGGAGTCTCAGAGTCTCATTAGCATTAATGGGGATTATGAAGTGGTCACTGAAGCTAGTATATATTCAGATGTGAGAAAAAGTGAGTGTTATGACCTTATACTTAGCTTAGGTTACAACTTAGGCAAAAATTTGAGTAAGGATAGAGGGAATGATCAATTGATAAAGCATAAGAATATAAGACTGTATCTACTACTATATACATCTAGTAATTATAAGGAATAATTAATGTGTTCTTAAGAAAACAATAAAAAAAGAATGAGGAGAATATGAGAAAACCTCTACTACTACATGAGGATAAAGCAAGATATAGTTTAATAATAGATTGAAAATGAAACAAACTTCAGTATATATTTAGTATAAGGTAAATATCTGTATATTATGAGATATAGATCATGGCAATTATAACAGTAAAGATAGATGATCTATTTACTGCTCTACTAACTACTATTTTAATTGAACTGATATATTATCTCTAAGCAAAAAATCTCTAAACTAGATGCTTTCTTACTAGTGTCACAAACTTCATTTAGCTTGTATTTCCACAACCAGTAAACCAGTTCTCACAAACTAAGTTGCACTGGAAAGCCCAAAATGATGGCTATTTATACATATATAGGATGTACAAAAGTAACGGCAGACTATTGAGATATCAAACTATCAGTAACTGCAAGTTTCATTGGCTATTATCTCAAAAAAACTAAATGGATTCACATGAATGAACTTATATTGTAAAGCACTCATCAAAAAATTTCTAATAATATATTATGCATCCTATGAAGATAAGTATTTATGATATAAGTATATCAATATAGTAATATAATTAGTTATCTTCTAAAATTAGCCTGATATCTTCTATGATAGATGAAAGCCCCACCAGATACAAGTTTTGATTATGTAATTGAAACAGTTTGTGCACAGACCATCACTATCTTGTATAAATACTTTTATATCTGAAGATTAGATCTTAGACTTAACAATATTATTTATTATTAGTTTTCATGAATAATCATCAATCATTATTTTTCATCATCATTGACATCTGTATTGATCTTAATCATTATTGTCATCATTATTGAACTTCTAAATTATTTCTAAACCTCTAAGAGTATATCCAAGATTTAGACATTACAAATAAGTAAGTAGTTTATTTTGTGATAACTGGATAATATTGTTACTTTATGTGGACAAGTCATAATAGACCTGCAGTACAAGTCTTCTACTCAAAAATAACAAGTACACTACTCAACACCACCTACTTAAATAATAGTTTAAAGATACTAATCTAACTATACTCCCAATTCTCTTCCAATATAGATTAAATTTGTCTATTCTACCTTAGATATCTTTACTGGACTTTCTAATAACAAATCTGGCCACTACTATCTACAACTATCTATGCTGAGCAGCTAGCTTTTCTTTATACCTGGAGTCTTGTCAGAGTTGAAGATAGTAGACTCTATTTTCAATTTCTTTCTCACTTTTCTTTTCTTTTTCATTTATTTTTATTTTGGGAGCTAGGGTTAGGATTTGGTATGACTTGGTATCATACATTAGTCATAGTTACACTATTATACAATGATATATCATGATGGAAGACAGTAAAATGTTCTAAAAGAATGATGTCATACAACATGTTATACACATGGTCATTTAGGGTAGGCTAATATAGTAAAGTATAAACCATTAGTTTTATGTATATAAGATAAACAACCTTATACAAAGCTCTTTATCAAGTTCTCTTGTGTTAACCCAATATAAGTTTCTTATTCTTGACCCACTCTAAAGTTTTGAGTTTGTAATAGGTCTAGCTTCTAACTGAGAGTAACTAATAATTATAATAATTGTTAATTAAAAATGAAAAAAATAAAGAAAAAGAATAAAGAAGATCTAGTATTATATAGCCTTAGAAATGAGTATTAAGTTCTAATGTTATAACTAAAGTTGTTAGATATAGTTTACATCTTGTTATCTAAGATCTATTAATGAGCTCTTAAAAATCAGATTGGCAAACATACTTTATTCAGATATGTAAAATATGAGTGTTAGAACAAATTTTAGCTTTAGCTTATATTATGGTATGCTTGAACCCTTGTATTTTATTTTTATGTTATTTTTGTTTTTATTTTATTTCTTAGATAATAAAGAGTCATTATATCATATATCTAGAACATTATGGAAAAGACTAGAAAGAATGATATTAAGATATATGTCTACAGCATATTCATCTCATAGTATACTTATGGATGACACATAGATCTTAGGTTAGGGTTATTTATTAATAGTATTAACTATGTATATATAGTATAGAAATACATTCGGGACTCCTTGTTGAGTTCTCTTGTAATCTCCACAAAATTCTCATTTATAAGATTACTTTTATTACAAATAAGCTACTCACTGGTTGTAATACTTGAACTTAGTGGTGTTTCAGAGGTTCAGTTTAAGGGGATAATGATAATAGGTAATAAGTAGTATTAACTGATATAAATTGATGTTGTTAAGTCTAAGGTCTAGTCCTCAGACATAAAGATATATATACAAAATAGTGATAGTCTGTGTGCAAGCTGTTGCCATCACATGATCAAAGCTCATACCTGATGGGAGCTGTCATCTGTTATAGCAGCTATCAGACTAGTTTTAGAAGGTAACTAATTATGTCACTATATTGATATGATTGTATCTCTACCAATACTTATTATTTTGAGATGTATTATATATTATTGGAAACAAATTGATAAGCACTTTCCAACACAAGTTCAATTGTGTGAATTTGTTTAGCTGTTCATGAGATATTAGCAGATAAAGCTTTTACAGCTACTAATAGCCTGATATCTCAGTCATTTTTTATCACTTTTATACATCCTATATATATGTAGATAGCCTTTATTTGGGGCTCTCCAGTGCAACTTACCTTGTGAAAATAGGTCTACTGGTTGTGGAGATACAAGCTGAATGAAGTTTGTAACAACTTTAGTATACTATTAACTATCTTGGTTAGTAGTTACTACAATATTATGTGCTACATCTCTACTAGTTGTACTAATTACATATTTTGAAATAAATACTTAGGAAACTTGGTAAATAAGTTCATTGAAAAATAGTGAGATATGTTATCACTTATATCAGAAGATAGTACTAGTTTTGGTTGATTTTCAGAATAAGAGTTTATAATGTAACTACTATTTTATTTACTAAGTATACTACTTAGAATAGTTATTTAGAAATAGAGATTGTAAGCAAGTTATCCTGGTTCTGAATAATCCTCAGATGTCAGAATAGAGATTGATAAAGTTGTCAAGAAGTCTAGTAAGGATATTGAGGATAAAATAATATGTGTGATCTGTACTAAAAGTAGTTAAAAAGTATGGATGAGTAAGAAAGTATTATCTTTGGATCAGAACAGATATGACTGGATTAGAATATAATAGAAGTGTTATGGGACGCTTGGAACATAAACAATTTTTATTTTCCTTTTCTTTTATTTTCTGACTTTATAGGATTTTGTTTTCTTTTTCTTTTTATTTTGGACGATGAAGAGGCATGTGACATCTCAGTCACATGACGTGACGTTATAAGCCTAGAACATAGTAGAAAGATCTAGAAGATGACGTTAGGGCATATGTATCCAACATGGTGGCCTTAAGTAGGAAATGAGGCGGACATAAGGTTGTAACACGGACCAGATGTATTTAGTATATATAGGATGCTAATTTAGCAGAGACTCCTTGTCGAGTTCTCTTGTGAATACCCACATCATACTTCTACTTTGAGGTTTCCTCGTTAGTGAGATCATTTGTTCTTTGTGATAAGTGGTTGCCACAATAAGAAGTTAGAGTAATAGAACAAAAGATAACTCTTGTTTTGAATAATATAAGGAAACTCAATAAATTTCTTATTACAAACTAATTTATCTTAAAAACTTTCTATAATATTTTCCATATTATATAATATAATAGGTGTTATGTTTGCATCATATTTTGTGATATATAATTGTTACATGTGATGATCACATTATTATCAGAGTTAAAAACAGTAAACTTAAATTATTTTTATTTTATTTTTATTTTTTATTTTTTTATTTTGAATTTAAGTTTAGAGGTTAGTGTGATATAACATATGACAGTTTTCACAAACTGTCACATGTCACAGAAGAACATAGAAGATTCTAGAATAATAATGTTGTACTATATATCAATAGTAAGTAGTATACATATTCTTTAGGTTTAGTATAGCACAAACTATTAGCCCAGTGTATATAAGATAAACAATTTGTATTTGGAACTCTATTGAGTTCTCTTATGTTAACCCAATACAAGGTTCTTTTGTTGACTTAACTTTGAGTCTTTAATTATAACAATTATACTTCTTTATCTAAAACTAAATAAGAAAAATAAAAATAAAAACCAAGAATTTAGAAAAGTTATAACATTTGTAGATTTATCCAATAGATGTGAGTTACTTTATAATATACAAAAATATTATATAGACTTTTGTATAATAGTATATATAGAGTAGTAATATATTAAGAACTCTTTGTCTAATTCTCTTATGATTTCTATAAAACTCTTTGTGGCTTAAGACTACTTGAATGACTCTTTAGCTATTTAGGTTAGTAGTTGCTGCAACAAAGTACAAGAAAGTAGAGTTTACACAGAAACAGGTTCTCTTACAGCGTGCCTAATGAGTTGCTCAAGTATTATCTAGTTATATATATGGAAAGTTAAAGTGATACAATGTGACACAATATAGCTCAAAGAGAGTCCTTTTCTGCATATAATTTGTGGTCAAGAACAGTAATGAGCTATGGCTAGAGGCTGTTATAGTGGTGATGTGTATTAATATTGCCTCTATCAACTGTCATATGCCAAGTCTACCCATCTGGAAAATACATCACTATAGTGATATTACCTTATCAATATCTAATCTAAAAGCCTACCTTCCTTGCAACACACTTACACAGTAGTAATACAACAGTCTGGATATTCCATCTTTCAAGATGAAAATACTCCTATTCAACTCAGTCTCCTGTTAGTGTTCCACTACTGAAACCTCTGCTTGAGGCAATAGGGGTTATACTACTAAAACCCTGAGCATCTCCTATAGTAAGTCCTTGTATATAAGACTAGTGTTACAAACACCAGCCCTTAAAGTTGGACAAGTGAAAAAATCTTATATTGGGTTAACACAAGAGAACTCAATAGAGAACTCTGTACAAGATGGTCTACCTTAGATACAAATACCTAATAGTCTGTGTGAGCTATTTCTAACCTACCCTAAATGATCATGTGTTTCACACATTGTATGACATCATCCTTCCAGAACCTTCTACATTCTTCCCTATGTTGTGTGACTTGTGACCGTGTCATCTGATGTGACCTGCTGCATGACAGCATGATCTTTGTCACTCTAACCCTAACCCTAGTTCTAAAAATAGATAAAGAAAAATAAATCAAAAAGAAAATAAAAATAAGAAAAGAAAATAGAAAAATATTAAGTCCACCTCTTTCGTTCTTGACAACTAGTAGTTACACTATAATTCACTAGTCTGATAATTGACAAAGATAACTCTTATTGAACTTGATCTCCAGTGTTTAATGGTAATACACCAGGGGGAGAGATGGCATAGTGGAAGAGATCCCCATCCATATATATTATGCCTACCTCAAACCTACTTGAGGTTATGGGTTCAATTCCTTAGTAGTCTTTTGTGTTGGGTAACTATATAAAAAGGTTAGGGTATTGATACTCCATACATAATTCCTCCTGTAGGCACAGACTGCCATCGCACCCCGTGTAATAAATTGTTGACTAAAAAAAAAAATGGTAATACACCAATCAGTACTCACTTCTATCTCAGACTTTTTTCTCTTTTCTAAAGTTACAACCATGTGGCATACAGGCAGTGCAGCATATAAGCTGAAGCCAAGGTCATTCCACAAGTCCATACATCTCTAAGTCCACTTTGCAGACTTTCACCCCCAGTGTGAACCATGTTGTTGTTATGACCTTAAGCTTGGCTCAGGTTGCAACTCAGGCAAATACATGAGTAAGAATGAGGGATGAAGTCAATTAGTAAAGCATAAGAATACAGGATAGTATCTATGGCTACATATACCTAAAGACCATGTGTAATACATATGTAGGAAATAAAGATGAAGCCTTGACTACTACATGAGGTGCTAACTGATCATACACAAAGAGAACACATGTCGCAGCCAATCATAGAGTCAAAAAGAAGAAACTCCAACACCTGTTTGTCCATGAACAAACCACCTGTTAAACATGAGGCATCAATCATAACAGTTGCATGCGATATCACCATCAGATTTGGTAATGGACTTCATCTAGACATATACAAGACAATCAACCTGGGTATATGCACTTCAGAAAGTCTATTAAGAGTGAACAGGCTAGCTCTACCCAACCGATAACTACTTATTTCAAGAACGCACAGTCCCGAGGTGACTTTTAACCTTAACCAGTGACTTTCCATCTTTCAAGCCTTTCATCACTTGATCTGAGAAGTCAATCTTCGTCTCCTGCCTAAAAACTATAGCATAGCTGGATCCGCCAAAATGAAATGTTCCAAGTTCATCTCCCTTCTTGATCCTCTGGCCTGCCCTTACTGTTGCCTCACAGGATGAAACATCCATCATTCCAATAGCCGCAAATACCATCAGTCCAATATTTTTGTTATCTGCCTCGATGAAAATTAACATCCTCGTAGCGACATTAGTCAAGAACGCTTGGGAGTATCCGTTTTTTTCCACATCGGGCTTGTTGTTAGTGGCCGTGAAACTAAGGGATGGGGATATGGCATAGTATGTTCCTTGCACGGACACAACTTTGGCAATTTTTCCAGATACGGGACTGTGCCAACGATGATAGCGAAGAGGAGATAAGAAACTCTGGAGGATAGTTCCTCCGGAGAATTGAGGTGCAAGAGGATCGTCATAAAGGAAATGTTGAAGCGAATAAGGTTCGCTTTTGATCCAGAATGTGTTGCGCTCTTGGACATTGTGACGAAGAGAGTACGGAACTGATTCACATGCACCAGTGATGACCCTGTCGTCGTCTGGACTTGCCACAGGCCTCACCCCGGGCCTCAAGGTCCTAGTGAAATATGCATCCATTGAAGCAAATCCAAAGAACTCCCGGCTTGGATCACATTCGAACGTTTCCGTAAATCCCGGAATTTCGCTCATAGCTTCAGGGCTAAACCATCCACCTGGATCCCGCGTAAGAACGTGTCGTGAGTCTGGAGAAGCAATAAATTGCGACCAAACGCTCAAGATACGTTTGAGGTGAGTATTCACTTTGTCGTCGGTGAACATACGGAAACCGGCGGCGGTGCACATGGGCCATTGAAGCATGACTTCAATGGGAATAGCGGCATAGTTGGTACCGTTTGGAGGGAACGCAGGGGCCATGGTCAGGATTCGATTGAAATGGGACAACATTTGTTCATAGCTTCGAACCTGGCCACCCTCTGTCAGTATACCTATCCAATATCGTTTGGCATACGTCTACCTGAGGGCGAAGGCCAGATGGATCCATGAAGTATTCCTGTGTATTAGGTATTTCATCGAACATCTGGTGGAATCCGAGCCAAATTTCTGCATCGTTCTCGATCAAGGACTGAAAATCACGAATGACAGGATGAAGATGCTCTGGGTCGTTATATGTAGCACTTTGTACTGGAAATCGTGACACGGGCAATTTTGTACAGCAGACGGTGATAATGAGTGAGAGAACTTGCAGAAGTAGTCGTTGCATCGTTCTTTGGGAGATCCAGCTCCCAGCCTAGAAGCTATTTTGTACATAGACACGAGAGAAGCGGGCTGGTTTGGTGATGCTTGGTCATAACGTATGCTTGACAGATTTTGTGACCATCCCCATCCGCCAATTGTGATATCATTATAATTAACCCAACCTCAGATATGTCTGTCTACTAACAGTGATCATTTATTGTCCAGTCGGTGTGGAAGGGAAATATGGTCTCAGTGAATAAAGACGTTTGACAAGAAGACCAAGGGAGGGCTGTCATTGATGTTGGTCCGAAGATTTGTATTTATTCATTTATCGAGACAATAATACAAAAACATTACTGACGATCATACCACCAGACATTGAGGCGTCGCCAGATCATGTCGCGAATCATTCCTCAAGGAGGTCACACGTAGCTTGCGGGCTCAAGGTTCGTAAGAAGGAATTATATCAAGGCCTTACAATTGTAAAGCTCCCTGCAACACCATCAGAAAACTCCGCGCTTCTGGATTCCTCATCCCAAATTAATCGCTCATTAAAAGTCAGACAGTCTTCCCGGAACACAAATTTTCGAAGACGCTCCATAATGGGGAAGTGGGTCATTGCATCAAGAGTACCATGGTAACA